>SJYT01061148.1:0-49573 GCA_006410635.1 Cephalophus harveyi | reverse complement strand
CGACTCTTTGCGATCCATCCATGGGATTCTCCAGGAATAATACTGGAGTAGATTGCCATTTCCTTCTCCAGGGGATCTTCCCGACCCAGGGATCGAACCCGGGTCTCCCGCATTGGAGGCAGATGCTTTAACCTCTGAGCCACCAGGGAAGCCTGTGACCAGGGTGAATAAGAAAAGATCTCTAGAAAACTATGCCCTTTCACTGTTGTGCTAAATGTAATCCAAGTGAAAGCAGTGTGTTTCAGGATAGCCCCTCCCCCCCTCCCCCAGATCTCCTATGGACACACTGTCTCCCCTAAGCATTTCCTGTAGAGTATGCTTTATCCTTCATTTGTTCAACAGATATTTGTTGAGCATCTACTCTGCCCAGTCACTCTTCAGGGCATGGGGATATTAGTGAACAAAAGAAGACAAAATCCCTGCCTTAAGGAAAGGTGCAGGACAGGGATGCCGGATGTGCTGCAGTCCATGGGGTCCCAAAGAGTCAGACTCGACTGAGTGACTCAACAACAGCAAAATGAGAGCTGACATTTTCATGGGTAGAGAGAAAATAAGACAAATTAGTAACCCACATAGGGTGTTAGGGGCTTCCTTGGTGGCTCAGATGATAAAGAGTCTGCCTGCGATGTGGGTTACCTGGGTTTGATCCCTGGGTTGGGAAGATACTCTGTAGAAGAGAATGGCAACCCACTCCAGTTTTCTTGCCTGGAGAATCCCATGGTCTGGCGAGCTACAGTACATGGGGTTGCAAAGCATTGGACACAGCTGAGCTACTCACACACACACACACACACACACACAATGTGTTAGAGATAAATGCTGTGAAGAAAAATAAAACAGAGAAGCTGGGGTATGGGGTGTGGTTTAATTTCCAGTAAGACCATTAAGGAAACCTTGCTGGAAAGGCGATGTGTGAGCAGACTTGAAGGAGAGCAAGACGTGATCCATGCAGAGACTGGGGAAGGTTCTGGAAGCATTGTGACTTTTAGAAGAGCTGCTGCTTGGGAGGATCCTAAGCTTGGTCCTTTATGGTATTGCATCTCTGGGATCAGATCAGAGCTCAGCTGACCTCCCAAAGTCGGGGCAGAGTCAGTGAGACTCTCAGGAAGAAAATTGATGCAAGGAAAAGCCTGTCACAGCAGACTGCTGATGGGCTTAGAAAGAAAAGTGAAAGTGTTTGCTCAGTCGTGTCCAGCTCTTTGTGACCCCATGGACTGTAGCCCGCCAGCCTCTTGTATCCATGGAGTTTTCCATCAAGAATACTGGAGTGAGTTGCCATGTCCTTCTCCAGGGTGTCTTTCCAACCCAGGGATCAAACCCAGGTATCCAGCATTTCAGGCAGACTCTTTACCATCTGGGCTACCAGGGCTTAGAGACCTACCCTTTGACTCCTAAGGAGATGTTCTTCTTTTTCCATTCTCAGGTACAGAATCCGATTTCTCCTTGCATTGTCTGTTATGCCAAATTTAGCCAACTGCAAGGTTAAAGGGGCTTAGTTCACACAGCACTGTCCTCACTTCTGATGCCAAGTGCAGGTTTGGGGGAGGGTTCCCCAAACCACTCTCAGTTTCAGTAATTTGCTAGAAGGACTCTCAGAACCCACGGAAATCTGTCACTGTTCTGGTTTATAACAGAGAAAGGGTATAGATTAAAATCAGCCTGGGGAAGAGATGCATAGGGCAGAGTCCGTGAGGGTTCCAAATGCCCAGTGTCCAGTGGTCCTTTCCTGGGGAGATGTGGACAGCATTCATCCTGCTTACAGCCTTGTGTAATAACAGGCACAGGGTATTTTCCACTAGGGGAGCTCACCTGAGCCTCGGTATTCAGTGTGTTTCCTGGGGCTCCATCACGAATTGCCCATACGGCTGTTCTTCAGTCTCCAGCCCTTCCAGAGATGGTTGATACCTTTAGTTTCGAATTCCTCCAGAGAGCAGCTGATGCCATGTAGCCTAAGATAAATCACACTGTTAGACTGTCTGGTGGCCAAAGCCCCTGGGTAAACAAAGACCCTGCTATTAGGCATGACCTTCTAGCAGCCTGGATTCTCAGTGGCTGAGGGCAGAGGCCAGACCTCTTTGTTGGACAGGGTTAATTCCTCACTGCAGAGTTTGTAACATACAGTTATTCTTCTCCATATTTGTTTTCATAACATCATTCATAACTGCTCTTCACTAAAAAGAATCCACATGCTAGGTAGGAGGGCAGAGATGGAGCTGGGGGCTCTTCATCTATACACATGAGAGGACCACACATTTCATATTTGCATTTTAGGTTCCTTTACTATTGAATACCTAGTAGATAGCTTTAAACAACATTCTTCTCATTGTCTTTTGTCCCTTTCGGGGGCAAGAGGGAAAACATGGACTCATGGAAAACAATAGGTATATATTCTGCACAAAATCATCGAAGGTAAGTAAACTAATAGCACATAGATTGAAATGTTTACTGGTTTGTGTCAGTGTCTGGTTATACAATGAATAATTCATATCAAACTAGTAGAATGTAACATTTACATAAAATAATACTTTGCAAATTTATGGTAAGTACTAATTACTTGCCTTATTTGCCATGACTATGATATTAAATATTCATAAAAATGTGATTATTTCTTTGATTTGGCAGGCATTTAGATTTCTCTACAGCTTTTCACACTGCTAATTTTAATCCAGTAAATTATCTGGAAGAAAACAGTATGCAGCCTAAAAACTGTTCAGAATTCACTCCAACATTGAGCACATTATGGACGTAATGATCCGTTACCACCAAACTTCAAGAAGGTCTTAGAAGGAAACTGAGAATTAAACAAAGAAATATGGAGGCCATCATCATGATTTATCAGATATGTTTATTAGGAGATTTTTTAAAAATACATGCTAAGGACAGTCTTTAGAAATACCACCTTGATATACAACAAATGCATTTGGGGGTGTTTTGCTCCCGCCAGGGGCCAGTTTAAGGGAATTTAGCAGGACTCTGCCAGCGTTCATTTCCCAGCTTGATGTGCAGCGAAGTTATTATTTGTGAGGCAGATTCGTGTAGGAGCCCAAATTGTGGGCCAGTGTGCTGGAAATGGGCTTCTTGTCGGAAAATGGGATCCAGGTTGGGGTGCGCCTCCTCCTTTTCTTACCACTGTGGTTTAAGTTGGGTGACCTCATATTCTTTAAAACAAACTCGGAGTTCCATAGCACATGACTCAGGTCAGAGGAGACCATAGTGAAGGACCTGAATATTTTATGTTCTGTTAACTTACAATGGCTCTGGTAATAATTTATCTGCTTTCTTTGGTCCAGTGAGCACAAAATGGAACTCTTTTACAGATAGCCTGTATTCTCTGGTCCAGAAATTCAGAGAGGACCAAGAGGGTAACCCTTGGGATCTAAAGGTCTTGGGACCTAAGAGAGAGGGAGGTGGTTGGAGAAGATGGCAGGGAGGAGGTGGAGATTGTCAACCAATAGCTCACTCACCAGAAGCTAGTTGCAGGGAGGAACTTCCCTGGTGATCCAGTGGTTAAACCTTTGCCTTCCAGTGTGAAGCGTGGTTTGATCCCTGGTCAGGGAACTAAGATCCCACATGCCTCATGGCCAGAAAACCAAAACATAAAACAGAAACAATATTGTAGCAAATTCAATAGGGATTTTTAAAATGGTCCACATAAAAAAAATCTTAAAAAAAAAAAAAAAGAAAATAGTTGCAGGGAAATGGCAGAAAGGGACCAGACACTGGTATTGCTAGTTTACATCTTGGCTTCTATTGCTGAATCCTCTATGAGACAAAGAGATTCCACAACCTAAAGTTCCCCTCGAAGCTGGTATTCATCAGGGTGAGTTTTATTGCCTCAGTCTCTGGAGCTGGAGCTAGGAAACACTCTTGGGTTTGTTCACAGCTGTTCATGAAAAGTGCTGGGCTCAGGTCAGGGTCATGGTACTGAACAACAACAACAAAAAGATGACAAGCCTGAAGAGTCGTGTCTTTAGAGTATAAGCCCAAGGTTATATTCTAAAGGTGGAAGGTGGATGACTCAAGGTCGCCAGAGGAGAACAGGTCATGTGGCAGATAAACACAAGGTGGCAGAAGCTGAGAGCCCTTCTTTCACAAACCTTAAGGCAGATGCAAAAGGAAAATTACAATAGAAAATTTTAAAGGGTAACATTTCCACAGAGCCTCTAGCCTCATGAATGAGTGTTCTGTCTTTGCAGGTGAATGTGACCTGGTAACCAGGGCTCAGGAAAGGGACACCCAACAGCACTGCCTGAAGGAAGACAGCTTGCTTTGCTCTCAGGCCAGGAGGCATGAGGTTCAGAGCAGACAGCTGGCGTAGGCGTGACGACTTCTAAGTGATTCCAACGTCATCTTCCTCAGTGTCCTTGCCTGAACTAAGAAGGGTCTACAGGACCTGGCACGGTGGCTGGCATGGGGTAAGTGCTTCATAAATTATAACTAATATTTCAACTATTATGTGTAAGAAGTTAAAATGGAAAAACATCACTTAGTTGAATGTTCATGGAAGGAAGGATTTCAGATAGTTGACTGGTATTTGCTAAGATGATTGGATTTAGTGCA
The DNA here is from genome assembly GCA_006410635.1 of Cephalophus harveyi. Lineage (NCBI taxonomy): Eukaryota > Metazoa > Chordata > Mammalia > Artiodactyla > Bovidae > Cephalophus > Cephalophus harveyi. Next base: position 45,013 of record SJYT01061148.1, on the reverse strand, counting down.
TGGCATGGTTATGTGATGGTAGGAAACCAGCATGATCTGGTGAAAGTCAGCGACTGCTTCCCTGAACCACCTGACTCAGTCTTGGGTTTCTGCAGGAATCAGTGAAGTGGACTTTTCAGTTTGAGAGTCAAGATGAATCTCAGTTCCAGAACTCTTCTGATTCCAGTCGCTCTGGTTACATTCTAGATCAGGAGTTCCTAAGCAGGCATCCCTAAATAACTGTTGATCTTAGACTTTCTAAGGAATCTGTGAGCATTTGGAAAGGGAATGTAAAATTGTATGTATATGCATTTTTCTGAACAGAAAGCCTTTAACTGTATTCAGATTATTAACGAGTTTGGGAATCTTCATATTTTCAGAAATGATCTGGATGGTGTGGCCTCCTTTTAATGAGCACTACCTAGAAGCAGAGAAGTTTCCAGATGCCAGGTGAGGCTTGGACAGTGATTAAGAGAGAAGGGGTCTTGTCTGAGTTCCTTTTGTCATTAGAAGGATATCTACGATGTTAACTTTCTTGGCAGGTCACTGAATACTGAGTTTGTACTTAACAGAATTTATTGGTCATTTCCCCAAAGATTGCTGTTCAACTGTAGCTGCCTCATTCTTCCTTAAATAATTGTTATTTTTGAGCCCCAAGGGCCAGGATTTACAAATATTACAATCATGTTATACAATCATGTCAGATTTTCTGGTAATTTTCCTACATTGAAATAATTTTGAATCCCGACTGTGTCATTCAGTATATTTTATGATACTCTCTATTTCCTTTCAGTCATAAATTAGATAATCATGTTATCTAAATAGATATGGAAAATCCTGTGTCCATTTAAAAATACTCTTTTGCTTTTGAAAAAAATTATTCAAGCTTATTCAGATTTTTCGACATAAGATATTGTTATTATCTTCCTGGCAAAATAGGCATGATATTTACAGATCAGTTTTGAGTCCCTTGTTACTGAGGTGATAGATTAGGGGAAAGCAAGAATAGATTAGAATATGTTACTCCTTTTTAGCCGGAGTCTTCTTGTGTCATTGTTTTGAAAATTAGCAATGATCCATGAATGTGATTTGCCTAAATTGAGGCTGTTAAAAAAAATGCAAGGAATGTTATAGTAGAGTGTGAAGCTATTCTGACCCAATTTTTACTTCCCTAACAAACCCACACAAAGTCCTCAGAAAATCTGCTGCAAGATGGCACAGTATAAAATGACTATGTATAAGTTCACCCCACCCACCTCCCTCTCCCCACCTAGGCTGCTAGCCTCGCTTCTCACAAGGGGGAAATGTAAACTGTGCCTGCTTGCTCAGAAGTCTGTGCTAAGTTGCTTTAGTCACATCAACTCTTGCGACCCTATAGCCCACCAGGCTCCTCTGTCCATGGGATTCTCCAGGCAAGAATACTGGAGTGGGTTGCCGTACCCTCCTCCAAGGGATCTTCCTGACCCAGGGATCGAACTCACGACTCTTAGGCCTCCTGCATTGGCAGACGGGTTTTTTTTTTTTACCACTAGTGCCACCGGGAAATCCCCTGTGCAGCACCTACTGAATGGCTTTTCCAAGCTGTGCCCCAGCCTTCTCTGTGCTTACTTTGTAGGTTTGAGAAACGCCAACCAAAAGTTGCCTTGTAGAACCTCTCTGGCTTCTCATACAAATCATAGAACCAAAGCCTGCACTTTCAGAAAAGCAAAAAAAGGCTAACATTTTAAAGGGAGAAAAAAAAAATCCTGTCTCCCAAGAAAAACTACATAACATACTTCATTCCCTTTCCTATTAGTCTGCTCCCTGAAAGTTTATTATTATTTTTTAAACTGTTTTTTTAAAAATGCAGACCATTTTAAAAGTCTTTATTGAATCTGTTACAGTATTGCCTCTGTTTTATGTTTTGGGCCCCGATTCATGTGGGAATCTTAGCTCCATGACCAGGGATGGAACATGCATCCCCTGAATTAGGTGAAGTCTTAACCATTGGAGCACTAGGGAAGTGCCTATTACTGCTATCACCTATTGTTATTATTTTATTTATTTTTTATTGAAGATAATTGCTTTACAGTGTTGTATTAGTTTCTGCTGTACGACAGCTTGCATCAGCTCTAAGTTTTATTGTTATTATTATTGATCATCCTGACAAGGACATGTCCGTTATCCTGACTGTGGGCAGAGGGGCGTAGAAAGACATGGGAGGAAGGCGGTTTCCAGGAAAGCCTGAGGAAAACGATGCACAGGAGGTCAGGGCGGTTCAGGGCACCATCGGCAGCTGTGGGCACCATCTGACTGAGCCGAGCGTGGCCTCCGAGCTGCCTCCACAATATGTGGGGCTTACGGGAGATCCAGGCCCGGCTGCCGAATGTCATTTCCCATAAAGGAGCTGGCTGAATTGGCACCGGTTCCACCCTGAGCAAACGCGCTGACGGGGAGGCCCGAGTGAGGCCTTCATTTACCCAAGTCTCTAGGAGGAACGCAAAGGGTGGAGGAGACGTTTCCTTTGTTAACACGGAGATAACGTTGTTTGCCTATGTTAATTTAAAAGGAGACGTCAGACAGCTGGTTCTTAAAAGTCAAACCTGGGCCCTACTCTTGGAGCGTTTCACTGAATTGGAGTATAGTTAAAAACATAAACCATGAAGAAGGGGAGAGCTCGCTAGATGGCTTCCACTCCTGGGACTCTCACCCACCCGGACATCAGAGAAACCCTTGGCTGCATTTGCAGTACTCAGCTTCCGTTTTACAGGTGGTTCCATGGACCACAGCTGCCGTCCTTGTCCAGATTGAACATGACTGGATGCGGAGTGGTCAGCTCCCTGGAGTCAGTGTAGAGAGTATTTCCAGGAGCTGCTTGAAATATGTGATGTCTAGAAACAGTGCATGCGTGCTAGTAAGTAATTTCAGTCGTGTCTGACTCTGTGTGACACTAGGGACTGTAGCCCACCAGGCTCCTCTGCCCATGGGATTCTCCAGGCAAGAATATTGGAATGGGTTACCATGCCCTCCTCTAGGAACATATTTATGGTAGTTTATGATAGCTTAGTTGATAAAGAATCCGTTTGCAATGCAGGAGACCCCAATTCTATTCCTGGGTCAGGAAGATCTGCTGGAGAATGAATAGGCTACCCACTCTAGTATTTTTAGGCTTCCCGTGTGGTTCAGCTGGTAAAGAATCTGCCTGCAATGCAGGAGACCTGGGTTCAGACCTGGGTTGGGAAGATCCCTTGGAGAAAGGAAAGGCTACCCACTCCAGTATTCTGGCCTGGAGAATTCCATGGACTATGCAATGCATGGGGTCACAAAGAGTCAGATACAACTGAGCGACTTTCACTTTATGGGCACATTGTGTGGGCTTTTAACTATTGAATTGGGAGGATCTCCTCTTTAAATGTCATTGCACTGCCCTGACACTTTTATGCTGCTGGGGATAAAGCGTGAAGACTTTAAAGCAAAGCGGCCATGAATCCATGGGTATCCATGAGCGCGGGCTTTGCTGGTGGCTCAGTGGTAAAGAATCCGTCTGCCCGTGCAGGAGACGCAGTTTCAATCCCTGGGTCAGGAAGAACCCCTGAAGAAGAAAATGGCAGGCCACTCCTGTATTCTTGCCTGGAGAATCCCATGGACAGAGGAACCTGGAGGACTACAGTCTGTGGGGTCACAGAAGAGTCAGACATGACTTAGCAGCTTAACCACAACAATCCATGAGCCCTTTTCAATTTCAGGAAGAAGGAACTCAAGGCAATGCAAAATGCACAGGGAAGGCTGACATACGTTCTGTCTAGTGCTGTGCAGAGTGAGGGAGCTCATATTCTAAGCGAGTCTGAGAATGAAGCAAGACTCATGTTACATTCATTTCCTGGGGGCTGTGGTAATGTAGTACCCAGACTGGGTGGCTTCAAACAACATAAAATTTATTGTTTTGGAGTTCTGGAGACTGCAGGTCCAAAATCAAGGCGTTATCAGGGTCAGGCTTCTTCTGAAGCCTCCAAGGGAAGATCTTTCCCCAGTGTCTTCCAGCTTCTGGGAGCCTGAGATGTATCTTGGCTTGTGACAGCGTCACTTTATTATTTATTCATTTATTTAAAAAATTTATTTATTTGGCTGTGCTGGGTCTTCCTTGAGGCACGTGGGTTCTTTGACCCTCACTGTGGCTTTCTCACTCTTAGTTGCAGCATGTGGAATCTAGTTCCCTGATCAGGGATCAAATCTGGGAGCACTAAATCTTAGTCCCTGGACCACCAGGGAAGTCTTAGCATTGCTTGAATCTTTGCCTCTGTCTTCCTTTGCCTTCTCCCCATGTCTCTGTGTCATCACACGGCTCCTCCTTCTGTGTTTCTCTCTTTTATAAGGACACAATCATGTTGGATTAAGAGCCCATCTACTCCAGTATGACCTCCCCTTCAGAGTCAGGTGTGCAAAAGTATCCTGAGATACTTGCGTGCTTGCCAAGTCGCTTCAGTCATATCCAATTCTTTGCAACCCTATGGACTGTAGTCCATCAGGCTCCTCTGTCCATGGGATTTCCCAGGCAAGAATACTGGAATGAGTTGTCATTCCCTTCTCCAGGGGATCTTCCCGACCCAGGGATCAAACCTGCATCTCCTCAGTCTCCTGCATTACAGGCTGACTCTTTACCAGAGTCTTTGGGGAAGCCCATGACCTCAACTTAACCAAGTACATCTGCAACAAACCCAGTTCCAAGTCAGGTCCCGTTTGGAGGTACTAGGGTTTAGAACATCAACATGTCTTTTTTTGGGGGGGAGGGACACAATTCCATCCCTAACACAGAGCGTAAAATAAATCAAAGTGGACTAAGGGGGAATTAGGGAATCAACCTAGAGGAGACTGAATTCTGGAACTCTATTCACATTAGGTTTAAAGTTGGTTAGGAATAGGAATAAAGTAGGGTGGCGTAGGTGATAGGGTGCTGCTGAGGGGTTTGGCAGTATCAATCTAGTCAGTAATCTCGTACTTAGAGATGTTGGGAACTACCCTGGAAGCTCAGATGGTGGAGAATTTGCCTGCAATGAAGGAGACCCAGGTTTGATCCCTAGGTCAGGAAGAGCCTCTGAAGAAGTGAATGGCAACCCATTCCAGTATTCTTGCCTGGAGAATTCCACGGACAGAGGAGCCTGGTGGGCTATAGTCCATGGGGTCACAAAGAGTTGGACTTGACTAAGTGACTAACACCTTCAGTTTTCACTTTCACGGTAGGGTAGATTATGGAATGCTGCTGTGGGGTTTGGCAGTACCAGTCTCAGCAGTAATATAATACTTAGAGATTTGGGGAACTCTTAGAATTAGCAAAACTTATCAATGAAGGCTGTGCCAAGACAAAATGTGCTGATACCATAGCTTGTCTTTGGATCTGATGAATCTGGGAAAAACTCTTTGTGAGGATTCTTTATCACAGAAGGAATGTGATTTTTTGATTTGTGTCATGTGTTTTATTTTTTATTTAATTTTTGATTAAAAATTTTTTTATTAGAGGTATAGTTGATTTACAATGTTGTCATTGGTTCACTCTTTCTTTTCTGAAATGTACTTCTTTTTTTTTTTTTTTTGTATACATATATTCCCTCTCTTTTGACCTTACTCCCACCCATCATCCCACCCCTCTAGGTCATTACAGAGCATTGAACTGAGCTCCCTGTGCTATACAGCAGCTTCCCACTAGCTACTCTGCACATGGTGAAGTATGTGTCACGTATTTTTAGAGGTGACAGAGCCTGTATTCAGTCAAAAGTAAACACAAAGCACCCACTCACTGTCAAGCTCTATATTTTAGATATGCAAAGATAACATGAGATACTTGCATTCATGCATGCTAAGTTGTTTCAATCGTGTCTGACTCTTTGATACCCTAAGAACAGTAGTCTGCCAGGCTCCTCTCTCCAGAGGAATCTCTAGGCAAGAATACTGGAGTGGGTTGCCATTTCCTCCTCCAGGGGATCTTCCTGACCCAGGGATCAACCCTGAGTCTCCTGTGACTCCTGCCCTGCAGGTGGATTCTTTACCGCTGAGCCACTGGGAAAGCCACAACATGAGATACTTACATAAGGTTAAAGAAATCTGACCAGAGTGGCTTGGGAGTCAAGTATTACAGTTAATTGAACTTCTTATTTCATCACAAGTTCCATTTTATCATCATTCTTTTTTCTTAATGTGGGGCCCTTTGAGGAGGTGATACAGTTACTGCCAAGCTTGCTCTTGGCATGCTAATAGCTAGAAAAATTTCCTCTAAGAGTCTACATGTTGTTCTATCTCAACTGTTACCATTCTTGAGTGCTATGGGTAAAAGGACCAACTCAACCATCTTATCTCAAACTGAGCCAAACTAGACACTTGTCAGTTTTTAATATGAAGGAAATAGTTGTAGAAGATACAGTACGGATTATGTTCAGTGTGACTGCATCAGTCATGTCTTGGACATCCTTCCCTGTGCTCCTGGGTCCACTGCTTCAGCAGCACCAGGGAAGAGCCCCAAAGAAGGATGCTGATGCTGCCTGCCTGAGGTGATGCAGCAGTAAGTGCAGTGGGCCAGGATGTAAACCTCCCTTTCTCTGACTCCGAGGGCTGGGTACCCTTGCCTACTCTTTAGGAACTAATGATTGAGAAGGGAACAGAGCTTTTCAGAGTTGTACTAATAGTACGAGCAGAAGTAAAAAAATAGTATATTCAGAAACATTTTGTATTTCGTGCCAACTATATGCCAGGCACTTTAGAAGACAGACATTTTTATTCATTATGTGTTTGGTTAATCTAGGCACTTTCATATGCTACCCCTTTTCACAAAGACCATGCAAGGTATTATTTCCATTTTCCTTTTTTTAAATAAAACTTTTCTTAAAATTCAAGAATGGTTGACTTTCAATATTAATTTCAGGTGTCTGGTATGATGATTCAGTATTTTTGGACATTAGACTCCATTTTAAGTTATTACAGGATAGACTCCATTAGAAGTCATTACAGTTATTACTATAGTTCCCTGTGCTGGGTAGTATGTCCCTGTTGCTTATCTGTTTGTACATAGTTTGTGTATGTGAATCCCATACCTCTAATTTGTCCCTCCTGCTTCTCTCTTTCTTCTGGTAGTCACCAGTTTGTTCTCTATATCAGTGAGTCTGCTTCTATTTTGTGTTCATTTGTATTACCTTTTACATTCCATTGGAGAAGGAAATGGCAATCCACTCCAGTAATATTGCCTGGAAAATCCCATGGACAGAAGAGCCTGGTAGTCTACAGTCTATGGGGTCGCAAAGAGTCAGACACGACTGTGTGACTTCAATTTTACATTCCATATATAAATGATAACATACAGTGTTTGTCTTTCTCTGTCTGACTTATTTCACTAAGCATAGTATTCTTTAGGTCAGTCTCCCATTTTCTTTTCTTTTTTAATTGAAGTACACTGCTACTGAGTCCCTCCAGTCATGTCCAACTCTCTGCGACCCCGTGTCCCTGGGATTCTCCAGTGGGAGATTCTCTAAAAATACTGGAGTGGATTGCCGTGCTCCCCTCCAAGGGATCTTCCCGACCTAGGGATCGAACCCGCATCTCTTATGTCTCCTGCATTGGCAGGCAGATTCTTTACCACTAGTGCCACCTGGGAAGTCCAATAGTTGATTTACAATGTTGTGCCAACCTCTGCTGTACAGCAAAGTGACTCAGTTATACACATGTAGGCATTCTTTTTAAAAAATATGCTTCTCCATTGTGGTTTATCACAGGATGTTGAATATAATTCCCTGTGCTCTACAGTAGGATCCCATTGTCTGTCCACCCATCTCCATTTTCTATTAAATAACTGAAGAAACTGAAGCTGGGAAAGCTGCAGTGTAGGCGGTTTTCCAAAGGCAGTATAGTAGTAGTTGCAGGAGTCGGGTTCTGCAGGCTTTCAAATGGCAAGACGAGGATGACATCATTTTGAACGACCTGGAGCACAGGCTCTGTGTCAGTGAGCATGAGAGATATAATTGGAAGTGTGTGGGCACATGATGGAGGGTTCTGAATGCAAACCTGAAGATTACATATACCACAGTGATATTACCAGGCAGCCGCGATTGTGGGCAGCTGGGTGAAGGGATGAAATCAGCTCAGGGAAGAGGAACCCAGCACTGTGAGAGGGGAAAACAGGCAGGGAAACCAGCCAGAAAGTTTTTATAGTAATTGAGGCCTGAGTTGAATTGGGTCTTCTGTGTGTGGGTCCATGGATAGGAAAAACCTTGTCTCATTCCAAAGAAAGCTTGAAGGTAGCTTGCAGAAATCTGTGAAATATAGCAGAGTCATACAAAACAATGATGAGGGGGGCTTCCTGGTGGCTCAGTGGCAAAGAATCCGCTTGCTAATGCAGGAGACATGGATTTGACCCCTGATTTGGGAAGATCCCACCTGCTACTAAGCCTATGTGCCACAACTGTTGAGCCTGTGCTCTAGAGCCTGGGAGCTGCAACAACTGAACCTTCGTGCTACAACTACTGAAGCCCTCGTGCCCTAGAGCCCATGCTCTGCAGTAAGAGAAGCCGCTGTATGAGAAGATCATGCACCACAACTAGAGAAAAACCTGAGCAACCACGAAGACCCAGCATAGCCAAATATAAATAAAAAACATTAGAAAAATCAGTGCCTGAGGGAAAATACAGAGAAAGAGCAAGGGGTAATGAAATAGCACCAGAGCCAGAACATTCCTGGTGTAGAGGGGACTCTGCTTATCTACACATAATTCAATAACAACTGTGAACAACTGTGGGAACAACTGTGTTGTTCTAGGAATACAACATTCTAGGAATATAACTGCACCTCTGGATTAATGCAGGGGTAGATTGTAATCTATCTAGGGGACTTTGGAGGCTACATACTCTTTAGGCATCTTGAACAGGCCACAACTTTGAATAATATTGCATCTGGCATTATGTTTATGTAATAGAGGGAGAAGGAAATGGCAACCCACTCCAGTATTCTTGCCTGGAAAATCCCACGGACGGAGGAGGCTGGTAGGCCACAGTCCGTGGGGTTGTAAAAAGGCGGACACGACTGTGCGACTTCACTTCACTCATTTCACTCACTTCATACTTTATCACTGGAGAAGGAAATGGCAACCCACTCCAGTATTCTTGCCTGGAAAATCCTATGGACAGAGGAGCCTGGTAGGCCACAGTCCATGGGGTCGCAAAAAGGCGGACACGACTGAGCGACTTCACTTCACTCATTTCATTCACTTCATACTTTATCACTGGAGAAGGAAATGGCAACCCACTCCAGTATTCTTGCCTGGAAAATCCTATGGACGGAGGAGCCTGGCAGGCCATGGTTCATGGGGTCGCAGAGTCGGACACTACTGAAGTAACTGAACATGCATTAGGTAATAGAACTAAGCTTATTGTATGCGGTAGGTGAAAATAAGAAACATGTTTCCCATGAGCATCAAGCTGGGTAGAATTGTTGTCTTTGATACCTGCTTTTGAGAAAGGAGATGTGCCTGGTTAGGTCATCCTACCTCCACTCAAGGAGAGTCAAGAGAACACTTGGCACAGATGGAGATTCTCATTAAGAAAAAAAGAAGTTAGAACATCCCTGGTGATCCAGTGATTACAACTTCACCTTTCAATTTAAGGGGTTCACTCCCTGGTCGGGGAGCTAAGATCCCACATACCTCACAGCCAAAAACCCAGAACTTAAAATGATACAATATTAACCAACTCAATAAATACAACAAGTTCATTTGAGAAAATTTTAAGGCAAGTATAACTAACATCACAAACATAGATATCTACATAAACTAGAGGATTTTAGTTTTATGTAGACTTTCTTCCTGAATGCCCTTCACATTCACTATGACATGCGTCTTAAGAAGGAGCTAATTTGATGTCTGCTATGAACTAGGGATTAACTGATAGTTACTAGATGATGAATCAGCAGGGCTTAGAGAACAGTGGAAAGAGATGAGAATGAGATGCACTCTTGGTCTGTTCATATTAGATAGTATCAGTGAATTCTGAGTTGCAAACAACAGAACCTTTACTCTAGCTAGTTAAAACAGAAAAATAACTCGTACAAGGAATTTTTGACTGGTACTCTCATAAGAAGTACATTTTACATTGTGGTTTTCACAGATCCATACATGTTTATAATACAAGTGAAAAAACTTGAATGGAGCAATACAGAGAAAGATTAAGGACAGGAGAAGGGAGTGACAGAGGATTAGATGGCTGGATGGCATCACCAACTCAGTGGACATGAGTTTGAGCGAACTCTGGGAGATAGTGAAGGACAGGGAAGCCTGGTGTGCTGCAGTCCATGGGGTTGCAAAGAGTCCGACATGACTCAGCAATTAAGACACTCACTTTTCACTACTTGGTCTAAGAGGCTGTTCAAACTTAACTTGTCTCAACTTGAACTCACTTTGCCCTTACAAACTTAATCATCCTACAGTTTCCCATGTCAGTAAATGGCTTCCAGTTGCTTAGGCCAAAAAAAATATTGTCATTCTTAACTTCTCTCTTTCAAATCCCATGTCAAATTCATTAGCAAATCCTGTCAAGTCTCTTTTTGGAAATATTTCCTGAACCCAGCCTCTTCTCATGACTTCTGTGACCTCTCATCCTACGCTGAGCTCCCAAACCTCTTGTGAACTTTATTATAATCCATCCCTAATCACCTTCCTGATTCTGTAACCAAAAGTGGGGTCTGGCTGCTTGCCACTCAAAAGCCAATAAAGAGACCAAGTTGGTGGAAAGGCAAGTTTGCCTTATTTTGGATGTTGGGAAGGTGGGGCTGGGTTGGAGGATGCTTGTCCAAAGTCCAGCTTTTCTCCCGTCCCCTAGACCCCTGACACTCAGGGGATAAGAACTCTTATAGACGAAGGGAGGGGGCTCCATGCAGAAATAACACAGTCAGCTCTGACAGTCAGCTTGAAATGGTTCATCTGTGGTCTGACCAGCATCATCTTGATTGTTTTAAGTACAGTTACTCTTCAGTCCCATGGTCAGTTTGTTCCCATTTCCTTGAGGCCAGTTCTTGGAGTTGTGGCGGCTTATGTCATGGCTACAGTCTGGTTATCATGCAGTTAACTTCTTCCACCTGGTGGGAGTTTCAAGATCTATAAGACAGCTCACAGGATATGATTCAGAATACTATCTGTATCCCTTGGGAAGGAACTAAAGGTCCTAGACGACACTTACTGACTAAACTATTATTGTTTTGCCTTGTCTGACTACTTTTCTTTGCTTTTGTATTTTCTCACTTCTCTGATTAAACTTATTCTTTGGCTAAAGTTTTTCCACAGACAAAAGATGGGCTGAGGGTACAGGGGACAAGAACCATTGGATCCTGCTCCGTTTCCCTTCTACCTTTCCTCAGATGCTGCTCCCTACCCTGTCTCTCCCCTGCAGGAAACCCCAGGGATCTTTCTGAAACTTGAATTGACTTCTTCCGCGGGCTTTCCGTGTGCGTGTGCCTGCTAAGTTGCTTCAGTCATGTCTGAGTCTTTGCTACCTTATGGACTGTAGCCCTCCAGGCGACTCTGTCCATAGGATTCTCCACACAGGAAAACTGGAGTGGGTTGCCATGCCCTCCTCCAGGGGATCTTCCCCACCCAAACTAGAGTCTCTTATGTCTCCTGCATGGGCAGGCGGATTCTTTACCACTAAGCCACCTGGGAAGCCCAGCATTCTGTGTGGATCAAAGTAAAACCCGCAGCCTGTGCCAAGGTCTGAAGGATCTCATCCCCTCCCATTCTGCTCTTGACCTCCTGGGACCGCAAGAGCCTCTTTGGTCTTCCTTAGACACACACCATACTCTCCTGCCTCAAGACCTTTGAAAGAGCTCTCTTGGCCAAGAATGCTTTTCCCATGACTCAATCGCTCACTTCCTTTAGCTGACTCCAGTGTCACTAACTGCTCAGATGTCACTTTCTTGGCCCACCCTGCGTACCTCCATGACTGATCTGTCTCTTTTCCCTGCTTTATTATTCTTCATATCACTTACCACCATTTGGTATGTTATCTATAGATGTGTTTGTTGGCTTTCTCTCTTGCCAGGGGAAGGTAAACTTGTGGGTGGGAACTTTCCATTTGTTTACTTTTGTGTCTCCAGTGCCTGATTTATCACCAGCTCTTGTATATCAAGGGCTAATGGCCCAGGAGCACATGCACGAGGCCTGCTGGAGCAGCATTTATGGGGAAAACTCCCGGAGACAGGAGCCATCAGAGATCCCCGGTTTCTCATCACATTCCGGGGCATAGCAGAGAGATCTAGCAAGTGCAGATGTTAGACTCCGGGAGAGGGTCCCTGACCCTCAGGCTATAGGCCTTTTAAGCTGCATGATTTGATGAACATCATCCACTTGCCTGAACACAAAAGCTCACACGATGGCAGAACCTTGGCTCTAGTCCTGTGCTGGCAGCTCTTTTTGTGTTTGGGTTAACATCAGCTCTTTCCTGCTCAGATAAGAGGGCTGCAACTCAGGTTTTGTAGTTGTAGCTCTACACTGTGCCAAGGCAGTGGTGTGACTGGCCACGTAAGCCTTCCTGTGGCATCACTGAGGGTGATGATCTGAGCCTTGTGTTTAACCGGGAATCCTTGTCTTGGAGCGCTGGGCCATGAGCAGTAGCCATTTGTTGTTCAGTTGCTAAATCTAAGTTGTGTCCGACTCTTTGCAACCCTGTGGACTGCAGTGTGCCAGGCTTCCCTGTCCTTCACTATCTCCCAGAGTTTGCTCACACTCACGTTCATTGAGTCGGTAATGCCATCCAACCATCTCATACTCCATCACCCCTTCTCCTCCTGTCCTCAATCTTTCCCAGCATCAGGGTCTTTCCAACGAGTTGGCTCTTGACATCAGGTGGCCAAAGTATTGGAGCTTCAGCATTAGTCCTTCCAATGAATATAAGTGGAATGTTTAGTGATCATACAACAAGTAACCAGAGAATACAGCAGAAACAGGCTCTGGGGGCTCATATGAGAAGGCCTTCTTGCTGCTTCCAAGACTTAGCAGCTGCAGAGGAATGCAAGGAAAGCTGAGGAGCTGGGTGATACCAAAAGTGCAACTGCTAACTCAGGAAATGGAACAAAATGCCATGCATATGAGTTGAAGGGTTTTATAGTTGAAGAATTAGTGTTTACTTATAATTTTCTCGCTGATTTAAAGGGGTGTACTTTCTGGCCACCGGGTCCCAGTTGCATTGTGCGGGCTTGTCCAATTGCGGCATACAGGCTTAGTTGCTTCATGGCATGTGGGATTTTAGTTACCTGACCAGAGATCAAACCCGTGCCTCCTGCATTGAAAGGTGGATTCTTTACTGCCAGACAACCAGGGAAGTCTCTATAATGTCTGTTTTTAATTTCTTTATATAACATGACCTTCTAGTAAGGTACTTATCCTAGATTTCAGGGAGGAAAGCAAGGAGGGGAGCAATAGGAAGATGGTATATATCACCGGAAATATCTCACTTCCCTGGTGGCTCAGATGGTAAAGAATTGGTCTGCAATGCAAAAGACCTGGGTTCGATATCTGGGTTGGGAAGATCCCCTTGAGGAGGGCATGGCAACCCACTCCAGTATTCTTGCCTGGAGAATCCTATGGTCAGAGGAGCCTGGTGGGTGTGGGGTCCCAAAGAGTTGGACGTGACTGAATAACTGACACTTTCACACTTTCACTTTCATAATACCTGGGGAAACTTGAACAAATGCCACATTTTGTATAGCATATCAAGATTTATAGTACATTTACATGTATAATCTTATTTCTTACAACAAGTCTGTAATAAATAGACTTTTCCCAGGTGATGCCGTGGTAAAAATCCGCTTACCAATGAAAGAGATGCAAGAGATTCGAGTTTGATCCCTGGTTTGGGAAGATCCCCTGGAGGAGGAAATGGAAACACATTCCAGTATTCTTGCCTCAAGAATCCCATGGACAGGGGAGCCTGGTGGGCTACAGTCCATGGGGTCGCAAAAAGTCAGACACAAGTGAGAGACTGAACACACAGACACAAACACATTTAAAGCAAAATCTAATTTAAATTTTCATTTAGAATGAAAATATGTATAGATATTTATTTATTTGATGTACATTGGGTCTATACACTTTGCTACATTCATAAATGGATTCTCCATTTTAATTATTTGCCTAATGGAAATCATTTTTACTTTTAGCACCAAGTTTTAAAATGGGATTGGAACAAACGAATGAAGATTCAAAGTTTAATTAACTTTGGTATCAATTACTTTATTAAGTCAATTACTTTTGGTATCAATTACTTTAACTGATGCAATTATCTCTTCCTCTGAATACTTAGACCAGATCATACATATATAAAGATTTTTTTGAATTGAAAGGACATTTTTTTCCTCTGATTTCACTGAGTTCTAACTCTATTAAGACCTATTCTATTAAGGAGGGCCCAGAAATCAGCTGTGTGACTTTTGATCTTTCAAATACATACCCTATGTAAGTGAAAAACTATGTTTCGCTATATAAATGTAAAATGTTCCTTGTAAGGAGAAATTTCATTATTGGACACATTTGATATTGTCTTCAAGTTTACCATTTTAACTACACCTGTAGAGATTTATTTAAAAGACATGATAGGAATATCATAGAATGCAGGAGACCCGGGTTCGATCCCTGGGTTGGGAAGATCCCCTGGAGAAGGAAATGGCAACCCACTCCAGTACTCTTGCCTGGAGAATCCCATGGAGGGAGGAGCCTGGTAGGCTACAGTCCACGGGGTCGCAAAGAGTCAGACACGACTGAGCGACTTCACTTATAGAAGTTATTTACAGAACAGCTTTGTAGAGAACATTTTATTTGGCCAAATTACTAAAAGAGTATACACTCATAGTCTTTGTCACCTTGTATATTACACACACACTATACTGTTTCATCATTTATGCCAGAAAGAATGGATATTTAGGAAAATGTTTTAAAGCCTTCTTCAGTCTTTCTGTGCTCAGTGGTTCATGTGTCCCACCTTTTGAGACCCCGTGAACTGTAGCCCACGTGGCTCCTCAGTCCATAGAACTCTCCAGGCAAGAATGCTGGAGTGGGTTGCCATTCCCTTCTCCAGGGGATCTTCCCCACCCAGGGATTCAATAAACATCTCTTGTGTATCCTGCATTGGCATGCGGGTTCTTTACCAATGTGCCACCTGGGAAGCCTCTGGTCTTTTTAGACTAGTCGTATCTCTCACTTATAGTTTTGACTCAGTAACAGCTATTTATGACTCATAAATTTAGAATGTTTAGGGGAATTCATGTCAAAACTGTGGACAAGATAATGTAAACAAGAGTTCTATTTGTGTATGAAGGAGAAAGGGGGTTACTGAATTAGTTGGCATATTTCTACTTGGCTTCTCGGCTCTCAAACAGAACCTTGAAATCCTGGATAATATAAATAATCATACAATTTGCTTTGGATGTTTGATTATGGGAATATTATTCTTACACTGAGAGCGTGACGCTTTCAATCATGTCTTGGATTTATAAATCTAGAAACAGTGCTCTTAACATGGTATGCTTGTCATTTAGAGACAGAGGCAATTACAAAGGTTTTGTTCTTAGTCTGGTGATGACAGTATGCTAATCAGGGCTAGACAAAAACTGGAATCAGAAGAGAAATATCTGATGAGAATTAGGAAAACCCTCAGGCCCAGGAACAAGGTCTCTTCCAGTTCTCTGGTCTCTTGTTAGTGGGTGGGTGGCATTCCTCAGGTTGGAAACAAAAGAGTGGGAGGGAGAAAGAGTAGGAAAGGAGATATGATGAGTCCGCAGTTCTGTTCCCTGTAAAGTGAAATTGTCCTGAGAACCATTGTCGTGATAGGCTTCGTTCAATTTCAAAATTAAAAGGATTTGGTTAAAATATTATACACCAGTGTTTCTAAACCAGGCATGATTTGGCAAAGTAGGAACACACTTTTGTCTTGAGTGGTAGGTACTATTGGTGTCTAGTGGTCAGAGGCCAGGGATGCTGCTCACCGTCTAATGATATATAGGATCATCTACCGCAAAGCATTATCCTGCTCAAAATAGTGCTGACGTTCAAAACGTGTTAGCCCATCAGTAGTGTCTGGCTCTTTGTGACCCCATGGACTGTAGCCTGCCAGATTGCTCTGTCCATGGGATTCTCCAGGCAAGAATATTGGAGTGGGTTGCCATGGCCCTCCTCCAGGGGATCTTCCCAACTCAGGGGTTGAACCTATGTCTCTTATATCTCCTGCATTGACAGGCAGGTTTTTTTTTAAACCTCTAGTGCCACCTGGGAAGCCCCCCACATAGCCATAGGCCAGTTAAATTTTAAATAGGCACTGATTGGTGAGACTATTGCTCTGTTCAAAGTGCTTTGTCCAAGTCTTTTTTTTTAATTGAAGTATAGTTACTTTACCATGTTGTGTTGGTTTATGCTGCATAATAAAGTGAATCAGCTATATGTATGCATATATTTCCTCCCTTTGCAACCTCCTCCCGCCTCCCCGTCCCCCCTGCTACCATCCTACGTGTCTAGGTCATCACAGGGCACTGAGCAGAGCCCCCTGTGCTTTATTAACACAGCTGATGGAGAAAGTGATCGTGGTAGACTATTTTTTCTTCTGGTTATGCATTACTCCTTTTTCCCCTTTTCTATAATGAGAGGCAGCATGAGAGAGGAAAAGGTACCCATGGGCTTTGGAGTGACTGACTCTGTAATGTGATGATCATAAAGAACCTATTTCATAAGTGGATGTGAAGATTAAATGAAATTATAGATGTTAGGGGCATGGAGTAAATACAAATATTAGCCATTATTTTGCTAGCAGGGGACCTGGGGAAAGTTAACCCCAGCAAGTTTCCATTTTCAATTGAATGAAATGGAGACAGTAATGGCTTATAGAGTTACAGTGAGGATTAATAGTAAATGCTCAGCTAATTGGCACAAATAAGCGCTAAATGCATAATAGCTACTATTGTTATTATTTATCATGACAATTCACTTTCAAAATTCTATCTAAGACCACAGTCAAAGGTAGGTAACACTGGAGGCAGTTTGGAGAATAAGAAAGGATATAAACTGAAGCTAAAGAAACATTTATTTTGTAGCTCTGGCAAAGCTGTATAATTGAGTAACTTGGACCCCAATTTCCTTGTTCCTAGTTCTGGTGAGTGTCAAGAGTAATAGCAAAGGTGGTGCGCCTGGCATTTACTGAGTGCTCAGAAAGTGTTATTAATAGTTTCCCTTTGTTCCTAGCCAAAGAGACCTTTAATTTCTGAACTACAATATTATTGTAGCCTGGGATTCACTGGAAGCAGTGCCTGAGGTGAAAGGCTGTGTGTGGATATTTTTAAAATTAATTTAGTTGTTTACTTTGGGCTGTGCTGGGCCTGCTTTGCTTTGCATGGGCTTTCTTTAGCTGAGGCAAGCAGGGGCTACTCTTCGTTGCAGTGCGGTGACTTCTCTTGCTGGGGAGCCAGGCTCTAGAGCATGGGCTCAGTAGTTGGGGATTATGGACTTAGCTTCCGCATGGCAATTGGAGTCTTCCTGGACCAGGGATGGAACCCTAGTGTGTCCCCTGCACTGGCAGGTGGCTTCTTAACCACTGGACTGCCAAGGAAATCCAGTGTGTGGGTATTTTGGAATTAGACCCCAGGGAGCAGGGGTGGAGGAACTGGGAAAAAGTGAAAGCCTACCCAGGGAGATGTTCATGAGTAGTCACTGCTTGGGCTGTGTTCTCAATTCTTAGGGACATTCTAACGGCCTTAGGAACCTTTTTCTTTATCGTGTCTTTTGAAGAGTAGAATTTATAATTTTGATGAAGTCCAGTGAACCATATTTTTCTTTTACGGTTAATATTTTTTTGTGTCCTACCTGAGAAATCTTTGCTTATCTCTAAGTCAAAAAGATATTCTTTTGTTTTCTTCTAGAAATGTTAGAATTTTAATTTTTGTGTTTATGTCTGTAATTCATTTTGGATCAATTTTCATGTTGGTGAGACAGGAATTGAAATTTTTTCTCACATGGATATATATATAGTAGTTCCAACCCCATTTGTTGAAAAAAAAGCCATGATCATTTCTCCATTGATGTACATTTGTGCTCAGTCATGTGTGACTCTTTGTGACCCCATAGACTGTAGGAACCACTAGGCTCCTCTGTCTATGAGATTTTCCAGGCAAGAAATACTGGAGTGGGTTGCCATTTCCTCTCAGGGATCTTCCCAAACCAGGGATCAAACCTGCATCTTCTGCATCTCCTGAGTTGTCAGGCAGATTCTTTCCCGCTGAGCCACCTTGAAAGCCTTTCTCCATTAATACTTGGTGCCTTTGTCAAAATCCGTTGGCTGTATTCTGAGGGATTCTATCCTAGTCTATTGTTTATTTTTCTATATTTATACCAGTACCACATTGTCTTGATTACTATAGCTTTATAGTTAGTATTGATATCAGGTAGTTTGAGTTATTCAACATTGTTCTTACTTTTCAAAATGGTTTTGGCTACTCGTGGTAGTTTGCTTTTCCATATACATTTTCAAATCAGCTGATTTTAAAAAAATGATTCAGATTTTATTTGGATTGCACTGAATCTTTAGATCAATTAGAAGAAGATTTTAATTATATGAACTCTTCCAAATTGTGAACTATTAATACCTTTCAATTTAATTTGCTTTTATTATAATTTTTCCTCAGTGACAATTTTTCCTAATACAAGCATTTAAAATGATAAATTTGCCTTTAAACATTGCTTTTGTTTCATCCTACAAATTTTGGTATGTTGCATTTTCATTATCATTCAGTTAGAAGTAATTTTTAATTTTCCTTGTCATCTTTCTTTGTACCATGGGTTATTTAGAAGTATATTATTTGATTCTAACTTTTGGGTATTTTTAAAAGATGTCCTGTTATTTTTTAAATATGTATGTGGGTGTTTGTGTGTATGTGTGTGTGTTTTAGTCGCTCAGTTGTGTCTGACTCTTGGCGACCCCATGGACTATAGCCTGCCAGGCTCCTCTGTCCTTGCAATTCTCCAGGCAAGAATACTGGAGTGGGTTGCCATTTCCTACTCCAGGGGATCTTCCCGACCCAGGGATCAAACCTGGGTCTCCTGCATTGCAGGCAGATGCTTTACCATCTGAGCTACGAGGGAAGCCCAATTTTTTAATATAATTTTTCTTATTCTGAGAAAATTCTTTAGTATTCAATCTTTTGAAATTTATTGACATTTTAGTACTCAGCATATAGTATACTTGGTGAATAAAACCGTGTGCATTTGAAAAGAATGTGAATTCTGAACTTCTTGGGTACTGGTAGATTTTTAGGGCAAGTTGCTGATGATATTTTTCAGATCTTCTGTATCCTTTTCAGATTTCTTTATCCTATCTATTACTGATTGAAGAATGATAAAATATTTAATCATGATAATGGATTTGTCTCTTTCTCCTGTAGTTTTAAAAATATTTGATCTCTATTTTTTTTAGATGCATGTATACTTAAGATTGTAATATCTTTCTGATGAATTGACCCTTTTCCTTTATGAAATACCTCTACTTGTTCCTGGAAATACTTATTGTGTTGACGTTCCCCTTGATATTAGTCTAGCCATATCGGCTTGCTGAATTCATTGTAACCTTTAATTTTTTTTTAAATTTCTCAATGGACTTGTAACTTTATATTTAAAGTGTGTGCCTTGTATCTAGCATACAGTTAGGTTTTGCTTTCCAATCATTCTGAATCTTTTCCTCTTAACTGAAGAGTTCCATCCATTCACATTGAATGTACTTAATGATATGATTATGTCAACTATCTTCTTATTTGTTTTCTGTTTGTCCCATCCAGTTCTCCTTTTCCTCCTTTGTTTCTGTACAATCAAGTAATTTTTGTATTTAATTTTAATTTTTTTCTTTTTCTGTTGGCTTTTTAGCTTATTTATTTATTGAAGACTGCTCCAAGAATTACAATATATATTCTTAACTTACTATAGTCTGTTTAGAATTAAGAGTGAATCTCTTAACACAAAATGTGAGAATTTTCAACATTATACGAATCTGCTTCTGCTTCTTTTATTTTCTGTGCTGTTGTTGCTACATATTTTGCTTTACATATGTTGTAAACCCCCAGGTTATTATGTTATTATTCTGTTTTAAACAGTATGTTGCCTTTAAGAAAAAAATTTTTAAGTGTAGATCTTTATATTTACTCATATATATTTACCATATGTAATACATCTTATGCCTTCATATAGATCCAAGTTTCCATCTGGTATTATTCCCTTGAACCTGGAGATTTATTTATTTATTCATGTATTTGTTTGCTTGCTTGCTTTTTAAGAGTTTCCTGTAGTGCAGGTCTCCTGTTGAAGTTTTTTTCCTCAGCTTTTGTTTTCTGAAAGTGTATTTTATTTTAATTTTGAAGGATCTTCACTGGAGGTAGGATTCCGAGTTGGCCATTGTTCTCCTTGAACTCTTTGTTGTCTCTTCCCTTCATTGATTTCATTGATAACTTAGTCATTGTTATTGTTGTCATCTCATATGTAGTATGTTATTTTTCTCTTTTATCTTTGCTTTTCAGTATTTTGACTCCGATGTGACTAGGTGTGGTTTCCTTTATATTTATTTGAGGTTCACTGAACTTCTTGAATCTGTAAGTTAATTTTGAAATCAAAATTACCCCAGTTACCCCCCAGACTTCACATCTTAAAATAATAACATATAGTAACTCATGGTTTCTGGAGGTTGAGAGTCTGGGCATGGCTTAGCTGTGGATTTCTGTCTCTGGGTCTTTCACGAGGCTGCAATAGTGAGAGTTTTATTCCCTGTCTCCCAGATAAAGGCAAATAGTTAGGGGGCAGAAGAGGGAGAAAACAGGCTTAATTATAGCACAGAAGGTCATGCTTACATTAGTGTTTATACTTATACTTCTAGGTAGAATGAGGGTGGGACCAAGGTCTTTTTCATGTCAGAATTCCTGGAAGACTTGTGGTTCTTTATCAGTTCAGTTCAGTTCAGTTCAGTCGCTTAGTCGTGTCCGACTCTTTGTGACCCCATGGACTGCAGCATGCCAGGCCTCCCTGTCCATCACCAACTCCTGGAGCTTACTCAAACTCATGTCCATTGCATCGGTGATGCCATCCAACCGTCTCATCCTCTGTTGTCCCCTTCTCTTCCCACCTTCAATCTTTCCCAGCATCAGGGTCTTTTCCAATGAGTCAGTTCTTTGCATCAGGTGGCCAAAGTATTGGAGTTTCAGCTTCAGCATCTGTCCTTCCAATAAATACTCAGGACTGATTTCCTTTAGGATTGACTGGTTGCATCATCAGTGACAGTGAAATGCTCTAAGTGCAAAAGTATGTGATCAAGGAACAATTTTTTATCCGGTGTTCACTGAACCTGCGTACTAGAAACCTCTAATAATGCTAGACTTTAGAGAGAGTTGTAACTAAGTTCTAGAGATTCATATGCATTGGAAGCTGTGAATTTATTTATTTGGTAAATAACTGTTGAGTACCTACTCCATGCCAGGAGCAAGGATGCACAGTGAACAAAACAAAAAACCTCCCTCCCATCACAGCACCTGTGATTTAGTGTCTTACTACAGAAGGGCTTCCCTGGTGGCTTAGTTGGTAAAGAATCGGGATGGGGGACATGTGTACATCCATGGCTGATTCATGTCAATGTATGGCAAAAACCATCACAGTGTTGTAATTAGCCTCTAGTTAAAATAAATAAATAAAATTAAAAAAAAACTTTCAATTAAAAAATAAAAAAGAATCCACTTGCAATGCAGGAGATCTAGGTTCAGTTCCTAGGTCAGGAAGATCTCCTGCAGCAGGAAATGGCAACCCACTCCAGTGTTTTTGCCTAGAAAATCCCAGGGACAGAGGAGCCTGGGGGGCTACAGTCCATGGGGTCACGAAGAGTTGGACACGACCGAGCACACATGCATTACATATTAATATTACATCCTTTATTTTCTAATTATCTGTTTCTTCTATGTGGAAAGCAAATGTACTTCTTATATTGACTTCGTATCTAGCAACAGGAGATTGAAAAAGAACCTATGATAAATTAATAAGATTAGTAATAATAGTTTATTGTAGATTGTTTTGGAATTTTGCATGTATGTTATATCATTTGCATCTTCCTTTTATATTTTTGATTATTTTAGATTTTTCTTGCCGTTGTTGGACTGCTTAGAATCTCAACCATTACCTTGGTTAATGGTGATAGCATCTTTGTTTTATTTCCGGTTTTTTTTACAAGGGAAAGCTTTCAACATTCAGCATTAACCATAATATTCATTGTATGTTTTTTATTTTAAGTACCCTCTGTCATCATAAGAAAGTTCTCAAGTTCTCTTATGTTTTTACTTTGCTATTAGTGTTTACATTGAATAGAAATTGAATTTTATCAGTGTTTTTTCTGCCTGTATTTGAATGATTATATGATTCTTTCCCTTAATGTTGTTAACATGTTGAATTATGATTGGTTTTAAAAAAATGTTAAACCAACTTTGTATTCCTAGAATAAATCCAACTTAATCTTTATGAATTATCTTGTTTTACATATCTGGATTCCATTTACTGGAATTTTCATCAGGGTTTGTTCATCTATGTTCATGAGAGATATTGATTTGTAATTTTTCTTTCTTATGATGTCCTTGTGAAGTTTTGTGTCAAGGCTGTTCTGTTCCCATAAAACACGTTGGGGAGTGTTTCCTTTGATTTCTATACCCTGAAAGAAAATGGAAAATCTTTAATAAGTGCCAAAGCTGATGTTCAAACTAGGCAGGTGAGCTTTTAATTACTATGGTTTGTTGATTTTCCTCTTAGTTTTTCTCTTTGTCTCTCAATATATATCTCTAAAACCCCATTTCCTCCAGGGAAACATCAAGAGACCTACCTAACACTTGCATTTGCAGTGTGTGGGTGTTTGTATTAGTCGCTCAGTCGTGTCTGACTCTGTGACCCCATGGACTGTAGCCCACCAGACTTCTCTGTCTATGGAATTTTCCAGGCAGGAATACTGGAGTGGGTTGCCATTTCCTCCTCTGGGAATCTTCCTGACCCAGGGATCAAATCCCAGTCTCCTGAATTGCTGGCAACTGTGCTTAGTCTTAAAAGAGAGGAAGCCTGAGATGGAGAGCCTGAATTTTTCTAATGAGCAGTAAGCTTGCCTTTTGCTCTGCAGTCTTTATTTCTGTTTTTAAATGCATCACTCCCCCTCCTAGCTTCGAAGACTGGAAACGTGCTATTTCCCCTGCCAAGACTCTTCCTTGTACCCGAGTTACTAACAGTTCATCCCTAAGACCTTGGCCTCAACATTCCTTCCTCACAGAAGCCTTCTCTGACTCCTATGTTTGGCATTAGAAAAGTACTTTTCTTCTTTAGTGCTCTCTTTTTGCATACCTTTCTTCTTCTACATAATATTTAATCACAACTGTAAGGAAATTGTTGAGTAAAATTTGTGTCACCAGCTAGAATATAGGCTCCATAAGGGCATAGACTGTCAATCTTATTCATGGTGAGCACACAGTAAGCCCTTGACACATATTTTTTAAATGGCTTAATTATCTAATTTAAGTTTCTCAGCAGCCTTTTGAGGGCATGTATCTATTACTCCAATTTTGTGGATGGATAAAAGGGTTGAGGACATATGTGTATTTTTACTTTTCCACAAGATTTCACCAAGACCTCTTGATCTACTCTTTGCTTCCTATCATCACTACAATAATCTTATCTGTTCCATGTGTCTTTTATTGGCTTGAGTATTTTATAAACTTGGTGGGCAGTAGGGTTGGGGAGGAGGTAGGTGAAAAAAGTAGCCTAGATCATAGACAGTGGATGATACTGGAAATAACAAAGAGTAGTATATAGTATAAATTAATACTATAATAATGATAATGTAAAGATGCTTACTCCTTGGAAGGAAAGTTATGACCAACCGAGACGGCATATTAAAAAGCAGAGACATTACTTTGCAAACAAAGGTCAAGGCTATGGTTTTTCCAGTGGTCATATATGGTTATGTGAGAGTTGGAGTGTGAAGAAGGCTGAGCGCCGAAGAATTGATGCTTTTGAACTGTGGTGTTGGAGAAGACTCTTGAGAGTCTCTTGGACTGCAAGGAGATCCAATCAGTCCATGCTGAAGGAGATCAGTCCTGAGTGTTCATTGGAAGGACTGATGTTGAAGCTGAAACTCCAATACTTTGGCCACCTCATGCGAAGAACTGACTCATTGGAAAAGACCCTGATGTTGGGAAAGATTGAAGGCAGGAGAAGGGGACAACAGAGGGTGAGATGGTTGGATGGCATTACCGAACTGATGGAGATGAGTTTGAATAAACTCTGGGAGCTGGTGATGGACAGGGAGGCCTGGCGTGCTGTGGTCCATGGGATTGTGACAAGTTGGACACGACTGAGTGATTGAACTGAACTGAACTGAATACATAGCTTGTTGTTGTTTAGTTGCTAGGTCGTGTCATACTCTTTTGCGACCCCATGCACTGTAACCCACCAGGCTCCTCTGTCCATGGGATTTGGATTTCCCAGCCAAGAATACTGGAGTGGGTTGCCATTTTCTACTCCGAGGGCTGTTCTGACCCAGGGATTGAAGCTGCATCTCTTGCACTGCAGGCAGATTCTTTGACACTAAACCACCTGGGCTTCCCTGATATCACCTCTAAAGTGAGAAGCAAATCTCATGATAACATATTCAGATTAAGAACTCCAAGTATAGTTCTAGCTGGCTCAAAATATTTACCTTTGTAATGGAGTTGGTTCTGTGAATCTAATTAAACTTTTGCAGTTTTCTGAAAGGTTGGTTAGTCTCAGGATTTAGAAAAGAAATGACTGTAATTAAGGCAGGTCAAAAGATCAATTGACCTCTAAAGGCGCAAACATAAGTAGGTATAACTTTTTCATGAGAAGACTCAGTCAAGTTCTTGAGTAAAATACATTCCTTCAATAAGCTGGTGTGTAATGACTGCTTTCCAGAAGTCCCAGTGTCCCTGAAAATGCATTTTTTGGACAAGATTACATTTTTTGTTGCTCAGGCTCTTGTAAAGACAATGCCAAGAGAAAGAAAGAAATTTATTTTTTCAAGGAATATATTAGTATTTATTTAAGTAAGATCATAACCCTTTGTTTAGAATGTATTTATAGAAAAGGGAGAAAAACAGACTGCAATTAGTTTTTTTGTATCTAGGACAAGCTTGTTATAACAGTCAAGGGACACATTTGATGGGTGCTATTTTAGCATTGACTATTTTGAAAACTAAGAAAAAACTGCTTTAAGTCAATATTATCCAATTTAAAAATACTAAGTTGGACCATATACCATAACATATATATTTAACCATATCCAATCTTCCATGAATCAGGTATGCACACTGACTTTCCACTTTACGGGTGGCTCAATTATCTTGGTATGCTTACATTGTTCATGAATCATGCCTAAAAAGATTATAATACTATTTTCCTTCTTTCTCTCTCAAGAAGCCAACTGGAGATAGTGACTAAATCTGGAGCGTCCTTTGTGTTCCCCATCCTGCTTATGATAGCATTGACTCCTAGCGGATGGCAGTCCGCATCAGTGGTTGGACTGTCTGCTCTCCAGCCCATCATGTCTCAGCAGCTCTGTTCTCCTCCCAGTTTCCTCTCCTCACTGTCTCTTTCTCAAAAATTAGCATATCTCTAAGGATAATAGCAGTAGAAAATGGTAGGCTACACGAGAGGTACAGGAGGTCAGAAGACCCACCTGGGTTAGGGGAAGTTGGAGACACTTGCTGAATGAAGTGACATCAAGTTAGGTGGTGGGGATGCACAGAGATTAGAGGAAGGGCTTCTGGGATGTGAGAGACATGTGGTCCACAATTTAAGTGTTTTGTTTTTTTTTTTTGCCATGCATTGTGGCATGTGGGATCTTCGTTCCCTGACCAGGGATTGAACTCACACCCCCTGAATTGGAAGCATGAGGTCTTAATCACTGGACTGCCAGAGAAGTCCCTATTTAAGTATTTGATAAGTGAAGAAAAAAGGATATTTCAAAAAATGAAATAAGCACATATTCAGTGAAAGTGTGAAAACCACAATTTTCTTTGAGTGACTTGAGTGCTTGGATAGATATTCTTAGACCAGGACCTTTCCCTACACATGGAGCCTCTGGTAGATGAGTTCCTTTTAAGAAGGACATTATTTTCCCTTCAGCTCTTTCCCAGAGGCTCATGGTCCTGCCAGTAAGACCTTTTGGAAACAACTGTAACTAACAAGAGAGATGAAGAGGTAGGATGTCAACTGGCTGTCACAGCCCCAGTTAGATGTGTCATTGTCTGTCCTCATTGCAAATCGAGAAACTTGCAGCACTTATCACAATGGTAACAATGACTTATCTTTTAATTACTGTTTTAATGTCTGTTCTTTATTGCAAATCTATTGAACTTTGTGAAGGAAAGTACCCAAAGCACATAGCTGGTACTCAGTAGATAACTGTGGAATGAAAACTTTGCCTTCATCCATTCATAACTGAGAATGTGAAAGAATGAGAGTACAAAAGTTGTTCTATTTATCTAAAATTTATGTTATGTAGTAGCAGTAATGAGTGATTAGGTTGGGAAGACACTGCCAGGACTATCAGAGATGAGTTATTTTTTTTAGGAGTGGAGTTGTGAGCCCCACCAATGACATCTAGAACCATATATCTAGGAAGAGTCCACTAGTTCATTCATTCTTTAAATAGTAGTGATTGAGTGCCTACCATTTGTTAGGTACTCTAGAAATATAAAAATGAATATATATGGAATATACATAGAATGAAGCTCTTATTCTCAAGATGCGTATGGTCTAGTGGGAGATGGAGGTAAATATCAGTCAGTATGGGGCACTAAAATGAGCATAAGTCCAGAAATTCTAGGGCCCTATCAGTCAAGTTCATTGACTTTGGAAGAGCCACGGGAGATATTCTGAGAGATGTAACACCTAAGCTGTTTCTTGAAGGATGACGGGGAGCTGATTAGATGAAGAAACTAGAGGAAAGGAAAAGGAAGATTATTCTAGGTAGAAAAGCAACATGTGTTCAAAGACATAGAGCTGAGGAATGCCTCAAATAAGTTATATCAGTGCAGGTACTAATGCCCCTGGTCACTGCAGCAATTTCTGCTGTCTATCCCAGTGTTTCATGGTGTATAAGATGTGGGGAGCACTTGTCTAGAAGCTATAAAGGGCATGATACATTTAGAGAATTGCACGAATGTTGGACTATTTGAGGCACGGGAAAGGATGCTGGCCAACATTGAATGAGATGGTTGGATGACATCATCAACTCAATGGACATGATTTTGAGCAGACTCCAGGAAGTAGTGAAGGACAGGGAAGCCTGGTGTACTGCAGTCCATGGGGTTGCAAAGAGTTGGACACAACTAGGCAACTGAACAGCGTTAATACAACGACATTGACATCAGTACTCTAATCTTCAAACCAGCAAGATCAAAAGCTACAAAAATTGAAATAAGATTTATTGAGTGTGTTACAAAATTCCAGTACCCCAGTCATTTGTGAAAAATAATTTTATTTTTGTCTCCTTTGTCCACCTCCTTGAACTTCAAGGAGCATTTGGTTGGGTGTGGTCAGTTCTGGGACTCTCATGGTGCCGAATCAGGGGACTACTGAGAGATGGACAGGATCAGAAAAACAAAAGAAAGGGGAAAAGGAACAAATGGCAAACACTGTATTGATTCTGAGCAGGAGGAGTTTTGAGTGAACAAGTGGAAGCAAGAGTTTATGTGACTGTGGGGCATAAACTGAAACTGAATAGATTTTAGTTAAGATTTACAAGTGCAGTTGTTGAAATTCTTTAAAAAATTACTTTAGAATATGGGACTCTTCTCCAAATGTGACACTGAAGAGACACTGGACTGTCTGAAGCATCAAGATTTATTTGAGTTGCAGCACACAGGCATGCTTCTAGAGAGAAGGAAGTTTTGTGGAATGTGGGAAATGATGTCTAGATTTAGAACCTGAGTAAATGATTCCTGCCTTTGATGTTTAGTTGTGGCATGATTTTGGTTAAGCCTCTATCATTTATTGGAGCCTTTCTATACCTCGAGCTCCTTGTAAGTGAATCAGGGAGTATCTTTTCTATATATACCTAATTATATTGGCCATATACTCATATAATATGACCTTAATGTGAATGATAAATAAGGAGTCAATGTGAATGATAAATAAGACATGAAAGCAGTATGCAAATTATGAAGAGTTAGTCAGAGTTTCATGATAGCAGTAATAATTATGAGGTTAATGTTAACAAGAAAGTGTCTTCTAATTTTTTAAACAGCATAGAGTGACACCCTTAGTGGCTTTTGAGAAATGACAGTTGATGGTGTTAACAAGGAGGAGACAATAAAAAAATAACGTCCCTTAGTTTGGGATGGCAATGGCTTCAATTTTGAAATTCTGAGAGAGATGGGAATACCAGACCACCTGATCTGCCTCTTGAGAAACCTGTATGCAGGTCAGGAAGCAAGTTAGAACTGCACATGGAACAACAGACTGATTCCAAATAGGAAAAGGAGTACGTCAAGGCTGTATATTGTCACCCTGCTTATTTAACTTCTATGCAGAGTACATCATGAGAAACCCTGGACTGGAAGAAACACAAGCTGGAATCAAGATTGCCGGGAGAAATATCAATAACCTCAGATATGCAGATGACACCACCCTTATGGCCTGTCTCTTATACACATCTGATAAATTATTCTCTCCCTTTATTTACCAGGTCTCAAATTAAGTTAGTTTCCTAGTATCATCCAAGTGAGGGTTGTTGGGATTTTTTTTCTTTTGTTTCAGTTATCTTTGNCTCATGCGAAGAGTTGACTCATTGGAAAAGACTCTGATGCTGGGAGGGATTGGGGGCAGGAGGAGAAGGGGACGACAGAGGATGAGATGGCTGGATGGCATCACTGACTCGATGGGCGTTGAGTCTGAGTGAACTCCAGGAGTTGGTGATGGACAGGGAGGCCTGGCGTGCTGCGATTCATTGGGTCCAAAGAGTCGGACACGACTGAGTGACTGAACTGAACTGAACTGAAGTGA
This sequence comes from Cephalophus harveyi, assembly GCA_006410635.1. NCBI lineage: Eukaryota > Metazoa > Chordata > Mammalia > Artiodactyla > Bovidae > Cephalophus > Cephalophus harveyi. The sequence continues at coordinate 15,978 of SJYT01061148.1, read as the reverse complement.
ACTGAACTGCTCATCAGGAATGACTCTAAACTTTTACATCTTAAAATCATCACTGTCTCCTCTTTCACATTCTTCTGATACATGTGAATTCCTATTGTTCTATCTGGAATTGCCACAGTATAGTCCCTGTGTTCTCTGGTTCTGGCATGCTGCACAATTCCTGAGATAGAGAGGGAACTAATAAATTATTTGACAGGAAATACAGAAAAAAAGTCTTTGTAATTCACAGTTCTGACATAATGAAAAGCTTATAATTCACTAGTGTGACCTCACAGCTGTGAATGACAAGTTTCACTTGACTCGTTCACAATTTGTCTTTGAATTTATACCATGAAAAGTGAGAACCATATTGTCAAACTGCCACTCCATATTGATACATTACTGCTGAAGATTAAGAAACATTTTGTCAAAAAGCAGGAAAATAAAAATACCTTAAAAGAAGATGAAGTGTTTTTTTTCTTTTTTTATAAAGTGTAGTTGATTTACAATATTATAGTAGTTTCAGTTGAATAGCATGGTAATTCGATATTTTTATACATTACACAACATACAAGTTATCACAGTATTATCAGTGATGTTCCCTGTGCCATGTATTACATCCCTGTGGCTTACTTATTTCATAACTGGTAGTTTGTACCCCTTAATCCCCTTCATGTATTTCACCCTTTCCCCCACTTCTACCTATCTAGGAGCTACTAGTTTGTTCTCTTTATCTGTGATTCTGTTTCTGTTTTGTTACATGTGTTTGTTTTTTAAATTTTACATATGTGCAATTGAAAACATAGAGTATTTGTCCTTCTCTGTCTGATTTATTTTACTTAGGATAATACCCTAAAGTTCATCCATGTTGTTGCCAATGGCAGGATTTCATCCTTTTTTGTGACTGAATAATACTCCACTACATACAAATATTATATTTGTGTGTGTGTGTGTGTGTGTGTATGGGAATCAGTGCACAAAGCCTCCTGTAATAGCAAATATGGCTCCTGTTGAAAACACATAATAGAAATGTGGCTTCCCTTGTGGCTCAGCTGGTAAAGAACCGCCTGCAATGTGGGAGACCTGGGTTCAGTCCCTGGGTTGGGAAGATCCCCTGGAGATGGGAAAGGCTACCCACTCCAGTATTCTGGCCTGGAGAATTCCATGGACTGTATAGTCCATTGGGTCACAAAGAGTTGGACATGACTGAGCGACTTTCACTTTCGATAGAAATGTGCAACTACTTAGTATGTATTGTGGAGAACAATATCTAAAGTGAATTGGCTAGGACAATCCCTGTTAACACACCCACTGTAAAAAGAAAAATAAAACTGAGGGCTCACATTATAGCTGGAGATCATTTAATGTTCTCCTCCTCTGGTAGCTCAGTTGGTAGAGAATCTGCCTGCAGTGCAAGAGACCCAGGTTTGACCCCTGGGTAGGGAAGATTCCCTGCAGAAGGAAATGGCAACCCTTTCCAGTATTCTTGCCTGGAAAATTCCATGGACAGAGGAGCCCGGCAGGCTATAGTCCATGGGGTGGCAAGAGTCAGACACAGCTTAGTGACTAAACCACCACCACCATTTAATGTTACCACCCTGAAGCTTTGCCAGTCAACTGAACTCTTATATGTATGTATATCATTAAAAAACCTCTTTGATCAGATCTTTTTCTTGATAGTTGTACTTCAAGAGTGGAGGGCAAGAAAGATAAAGGCTAGTACTACATTTTACTTGTTTAGATGATAGATAAAAGTTCTCTATACTGGACACAGATCTAATACTTTTTAACTTTTTAAGACTCTTCAACTAAAATATGCAAAAGGGATTGTCCTTCTGATAGTACTTTTCTTTGTAATCTTTAATTTTAATATAATTTCAAAATTATAGAAAAGTTTTAAGGATAGTGCTAAGAATTGTTGTATACCTATAGCCAGATTTATAAATTGTTTAAATTTTGCCTCATTTCCTCCATAACCATTTGAAATTGAGAGGTAAAGCATCTCTTCATCCCTAAATATTTCAGTGTGCATTTCCTAAAAGCAAGAACACAGGAGTCTTACAGGAAAGTGAAAGTGTTAGTTGCTCCGTTGTGTGCCACTCTTCGTGACTGTGGCCCGCCAGGTTCCTCTGTCCATGGGATTTCCCAGACAAGAGTACTGGAGTGGGCTGCCATTCCCTTCTCCAGGGGATCTTCCCTACCCAGAAATTGAACCTGGGTCTCCCACATTGCAGACAGATTCTTTACCAGCCAAGCCACCAGGAAATCCCTCAAATGTGTAGTCCATATTAAAAATTTTCAATTTCCCCAGTAGTCTTCTTTATAAGTAATTTTTTCTTCATTGGAAAATCCTTTTCCCCTCTCCCTTCTATACACAGGTGTTCATGGGAACTTAATTTGCAATAGTCAAAACTGGAAACAAAAATGTCCTGCAATAGGCAAATAGTTAATAAACTTTGGTACATTTATTCTACTTAGCAATAAAAAGAAATGAATTATTGATCCGTGTAACAACTTTATTCTCAAGTGTATTATGCTGAGTAAAAAAAATCCAATCAAATAGTATATAATTTGATTTACACAGCATTCTCAAAATGACAAAATTATAAATAAGAATAATAGATCAGTGGTTTCCAGGCGTTAGGAGAGTTTTTTTTTCTGTTTTTTTTTGTTTGTGTGTGTGTGGTTAATTAGTTAGTTAAGTTGCTCAGTCGTGTCCGACTCTTTGCAACCCCATGGACTATAGCCCATCAGGCTCCTCCGTCCATGGGATTCTTCAGGCAGGAATCCTGGAGTGGGTTGCCATTTCCTTCTCCAGGGGATCTTCCCAACCCAGGGATTGAACCCAGGTTTCCCGCATTAGAGGCAGACGCTTTAACCTCTGAGCCACCAGGGAAGCACTATAAAAGGGTAGCCTGAAGGAGATCTTTTATAACTATGGAATGTTCTGATGTGGTTGCACAAATTTTATAGGTGACAAATGGAATAGTATTAAACACACACATTTACCAATGTCAATTTTCAGTCTTTGGTACAGTTACATCAGATGTAATTATTGGAGGAAATTGGGTAAAGGATGCATGTGATGATTCTGTATTATTTTTGCAACTTCCTGTGAATCTGTAATTATTTCAAAATGGAAATTTTTAAAAAGTAAAGAAGCATTTTGTGACAGGTATATGACTTATGTAAAAAAGGTGTTTAATACAAATTAATTCTTCAAAGGACTAAAGATTATGTATACCATAGGGTTATGCCCCCAATTTGAATACACTTCTCACCTCACTGAGGCTCTGACACCCAGTTCTGGGACCTCTATGTAAACGTCCTCCTCACCCAGCTTGAGCTCTGACACCTGGGCTCAGGTGCCCTCCCCAGCACACCTGCCCCTTCCCTCTGGACTCTGGCATCTGTGCCAGGCCACTGCTGCCTCCCCTCCATGCATGGAGGCCTTGTCAAGCCTCCTAGGCTCCACCCTCATCACAGACACCTCTGGCTCCAGCACCCTGTGGCAGGCCACTCTTCTTTCTCTTGGGTGCTGTTCTCACCCATCTTGGGCTCTAATATACAACTCTGGACCACCATGGCTCAGACAGTAAAGAATCTGCCTGTAATTCAGTAGACTGGTGTTCAGTCCCTGAGTTGGGAAGATCCCCTGGAGAAGGGCATGGCAACCCACTCCAGTATTCTTGCCTGGAGAATTCCACGGACGGGAGTCTGGCGGGCTACAGTCCATGGGGTCACAGAGTCAGATGTGACTGAGTGATTATCACCTTCACTGGACCACCATGACCTGCCCCCTTCTTCTCCCTAGTGACCTACCTTGTTTGGCTCTGGCTAATGACTTTTGAACTAAATTGCTCTGGAAAGGAAAGAAGGGAGGGACGGGGAGGCAGAGGAGAGACTGGAGAGGGGTTTTGACAGAGTTTATTCAGATCAAGCTATAAACCCAAGGACATCATTCCTATTTTCCTTTTGTTTTCAGGGATATTATTCTTTGAGCAATTTTAACATTTAGCCAACATTTCAACATTCCATGCCTTCCTCAGGGTACTGGAGAGGCTTATTCTCTGCAAACAGCTGTTCAGCATGATACCACCAGGGTCCTCCAGTATATTTATAGCTTTGGAATTCACAACTACCTATAATTTATACATGCATAGTTCTTCAAAAAAATGTAAAAATTAAATCCTTCTAACTTATAGGGAGTATGGAATCCAATCAGTTTTAGCAAGCTTGCCTGTATATTAATTATCATTTATCTGAATGCTGTTTAAAAAACCCATAAATCTGTAAAAACTTACATTTTGTAACCTTGATTGAACATGATTCCTAAGCTCCTCTTGCAATTTGGGAATTTTGCAAGTCCTGGAACAAAGAACAAAATGTCATCATGAAACTCATTTTTATGATGAAATGGTGGTTATAACATAATTATTATAATGAATGCTAAAATCTAGCTATAATTCAACATGTTTGACCATAACACTTCTACAGTGACTCTGGTTGTGACAGATTTACTCCCAAATAATGTGATCAGCTGCGGCTGGATGTTCTCCTTCATGTAGGTGGTGTCACGGTTTATTATAACAATTACAGGGCTATGAGGGTGAGGCTTTCAGACCATTGTGTTTCGTCCTAGGAAAGAATCTGAAAAGAAGACACTGCTTTGTATATCAACTTTGTAGTGCTTCTGAAAAGTGAGGACCAACTGCAAATAAGACCTATTCTTCTATAGAACAAACTGCCAAAAGCTGGAAAGTGATGACTGATGCTCTGCTTATCATGATAGGTTGAAGAACAATTTTGCATGTTCACCAGGCAGGAAATGTAGCTGTGATCCCCATTACTGACAAAAGACAGCGCAGGGAGGATTCCATGGCTTTCTTGCTTCGGTCTGTGACATTAAGGTTCAACCTCTGCACGAGACACATAAATATTCTTTGGATTTTCTTCAGTAAGTACACGCTAGAGGTTAATAATGTGGGGATGTTGGATTCCCTGCTGTTTTAAATAATTTCATGGAAAATCTAATGCAGTAGGACACTAGTTTAGAAAGGTTATTACCCTCATCAAACGATAGCACTTCTTTCCTATTACTCTGTAGCAATTTCTTGCCCTTACAGCTCCTCTCTCTTCATTTACCACAAATGATTCTTCAAAACGATGCTCTGTGGTTGGGTGAAGATGGGACTGGAGAAAACTTAATCCCTAATCAGGGCCCTGTCAGTGCTCGTAGGACTCTGCATCTTTCTTCTGCTTGTTGGAGCTTAGATACAAAATGGAGATGCACACTCATTGGAAGGGTGTCATTGGAACACAGTCCCTATCACCTTGCTGGGGCCATGTGACACAGGACCCTGAGATCCAGAGCCCACGGGGATCCTCCAGGCAGTTATAGTTTTAGTATCTCACCCCAACTTTTCTCAACTAATTGGCTCTCTGATTTGATAAGTTCCTGAGTCTCTATCATCTATGTTGTTGCAGATACTTATAATCGACCCTACTGATGCTCTTAGGCTCAGAGGAGAGTAAGTATTAGGGGTAAGGAACACTATAGGGTTTCATGGACTGTGCCATTCCAGGCTTTCCAAGTGTGAGAGAGATTGCCTTTTCTTCTTTTCTTACCAAGATACAAAGTTTTGGTAGGTGGCCATGTGCATTTCCCGGCCTTCCTTACAAATGGGTACCATGTGACTAAATTCTAGCCAATGAGGTTTGAGCAGAAGTTGTTTGGGTAGGACCTCACTTAAAACAATGAGACAGAGCCAGCCAATTATAGGCTTCTATTTGGGGCAAACAACTGTTCTGGTTTGCCTAGAATTGTGGAAGTTTCAGAGATATGAGACTTGTAGTCTTAAAACCCAAACAGTCCCAGGTAAACTGGATAAATTTATCACTCTTCTTTCCTTTCTTTCAGCAGATTATAGGTGTGATGGTTGGAGTTGTAGCAGCTATCTCATGGTCATAAGATGACAAGCAATATCTAAGGGTGGCTGGGTTGGAGGCTAAGAGGAACTTGGTTCTATTGCAACTGCTCTTGACTTCTTGGTACATGAGGAAAAACAACTCCCCACTTAGTGAAATAATCTTTAATTTTTTTGAGTGTTCAGTTCAGTTCAGTTCAGTCGCTCAGTCGTGTCCGACTCTTTGCGACCCCATGAATCGCAGCACGCCAGGCCTCCCTGTTCATCACCATCTCTCGGAGTTCACTCAGACTCACATCCATCGAGTCAACCATTTTTGAGTGTAGTGGTCCTCTTTTCTAACAGTCACAAATTCCATTAGTGTTAACTTGATTAAAGACCTCTATTTTGCCCATGTCAGGGGAAGACATTCCCTTTTGACTCAAGCAAGTTCAATTCCCTAGAGAAAGATTGCTTCAACATTGTGGGAATGGTTCAAATCCTTTCAGATGCTAAACATTTCCTCCCTGAACCTCATTCTGAATTTCATTATCCCCAGGCCTCATCCTTTGAAAACTTATTCTCAAAAGAACCCTGAGACAGATTTGACTCACTCATGGAGAAGTTTGGTGTTTGGAGAGAAGGACCCTTGTAGGTGATGTGGCCTCTCTCTTCATTTACTGATGAGGAAACAGAAGAGGCAGGGTGTGGGGGCCTGGACCCCAGTGGATTCACTGGCTTTGGTATGGGTCCTGCTTCTCTTTGGGATACCCTGAGCCTACTGTTTCTCAGCGCTCCTTGGATTGTGAACTTGAATGTCAGTCCAAGTTGTATGGAATGAACAAAGTTGAGTGCTCTCCTGTTGTTGCCAAAGATGGTAATCTACGAGATGATCCAGAATGCATATCAACATGTGTTTGTAGATAGCCTTCTGCCGATAAATTAGATGGAAGATGACTTTGCACTTTGTAGATGTGAAAAGAGAAAGGCTGAAGGGCTCAGGGCCCATTTGTGGCGGGGTTGTGGCCCTCTACTCGGATGGCATAGGAGCTGCTGTTCTTCATGAGGGGCTACTAGAAAAGCACCCCTCCAGAAAGTGAAATGATCTGAATTTTACGTAAAGTTCTGGTTGACAAGGTAGAAGAGGATTGTGTGCATGTCAAGTTGCTTCAGTCGTGTCTGACTTTTTGCCACCCTATGGACTGTAGCCCACCAGGCTCCTCTGTCCATGGGTTTCTACAGGCAAGAATACTGGAGTTGGTTGCCATGCCCTCCTCCAGGGATCCTCCTGACTCAGGGATCAAACCTGCATGTCTTATGTCTTCTGCATTGGCAGGTGGGCTTTTTACCAGTAGTGCCACCTGGGAAGCCCAAGAAGAGAGTTGGGCCAAACTAAACAGTCATCCCCAGGAGATGTTAAAACTGGGAAGAGAATGAGCATCTTTTCCCACCCTACCACTCTCCACGGGTAGCTTCCATTGGATCACAGAGTGGGGAGTGTTTTGAGTTAAGTGGACTTTGCCCCTGGGAGCCCCCTACACAAAAGTGAAATTCCCTCAGCCCACCAGTGAAGGTTTTTATTTGTGTGGAGAGACAGTGCCCTACCTATGAACCACATTTTAAAATGCATTTTGAGATTTGAGCTAATAATGTGAATGACATTCAGTGAGATTGCCAAATGCTGGTAATTTACTCTCATTTTCACATTAATGTGGGCCCACCTGTGATGAATTGGAAACTAAATAAGCACATCAGTTTTAATTAGATATTTCAGAGACTGGATCTAGTTAAACAGCAGTATTCATTCTTATCTATTAAATTGTGAAAGTTTAGCACAGTTTTCAGAAGTTACACCTCTCCCCTCCCCCCACCATTTGCCCTTCTCCTTTGTTTTGCAAATACTCTTTTCTTTTGAAAACTTTTGAGTTAAAAGTGCCTGGTTTGCTGCAAGCAGAAAGGAAATGATTGCATTTAAGTCTTAAAAAGCTAAACAGATCATCAAATTCATTCCTTAATTGTTTTATATTAAGAAACATAATTTTGGGAACCTTTAAAAAGACAAATATAAGATTATGATTACCCGGAAGATACTGGCTCTGACACTAAGAATTCTGTGTTCCCCAAACACTGATGTACATATCAGGATCTAAGAATACCACTAGGATAGGGCTAATAGAGTATGGCTGAGTGACCTTCTATAGGAGAAAGGAGCCATTTCTCAAAATTCAAGATGCGATATTACAATCCTAACAAAGGCAAAATGTTCTCTGATGCAAAGGGTCTAAGATCTAATGAAACAGTGGGGGTAGATGTGGGAGTAACTTTGATTAATATTTGTGAAGGATGAGGAACTAGTAGAGACAATGAGCCTTAAAAATCAGCAGCCCCCCCCAAAACAACAACTCAGTAATCCTGAAAAAATTATTTATAGGTGCAGTTTTTGTGTTGGTTCTAATGTCATTCTCCAGTGTTATTCTCTGTGTTTCTACCTGGTTAGATTGTGAACTCAGGGAGGGTAAGCTGTCTTGCTGTGCTTACCTTCTCAGCATTCAGTATAGTGGTTGTTCCATCAGTTCAGTTCAGTCGCTCAGTCGTGTCCGGCTCTTTGCGACCCCATGAATTGCAGCACACCAGGCCTCCCTGCCCATCACCAGCTCCTGGAGTTCACTCAGATTCATGTCCATGGTAGGTGTTTAATAAACGTTTGTATATCTTTATGGGCTTCCCTGGTGGCTCAGACAGTAAAGAGTCTGCCTGCAATGCAGGACAGTAGGATTCAATCCCTGGGTTGGGAAGATCCCCTGGAGAAGGAAATGGCAGTCCCCTCCAGTATTCTTGCCTGGAGAATTCCATGGACAAAGAAACCTGGCGGGCTACAGTCCATGGGGTCACAAAGAGTCTATGTATTGCTAATCCCTGGCTCTGAAATATTCTCTCCCTGCATATTTGAGTCATTGGCTGTATCCTGACTGTTCTTTCACCAAAAAGAATCATGGCTAACTTTAAAAAAAAAAAATTCTGGATACACAAGAAAATTATTTCAAAAGGAGTCCATTTATTCTCAGAAAATAAAAAAATGCTTAAAATATTTTTATTATAGTATTAATTATAGTATCAAAAAATAAAAAAATCAATACTAGAAGATTAATAAATTATGATTAAGAAAATCATAGTACTTTCATACAGTGGACTTTAATGTTTTAGAATATTATTTAAGGACAAAATAATTCTCCTAACATATTGTTTAAAAGAACGGTAACAAAAAAACTTTATAATCACATTCTTAGAAGGCTTCTTACTAGAAAGAAGACAATTAAAGAATAGAAAAAAATTAAAGATTTGTAATACATTAAAACTTCTTTATACTTTTGCAAAGTTTTTGAGTATGAAATGTATTACTTTTAGATTCAGAAAACACATTAAGGAAGTATAGGATTTCTTTAAATAAAAATGTCTTTTGCTGGATTTAAAGTGTGACATGATTTTCCAGGAGTCTAGCAATGGAGGAAGTTGAGTGGGCTTATGGGAGGGAAGGCTGTGGTTCGAACAAAGCGAAGATGCTTATGTGGGAGATCTTGTGCTCTGGGGTAATGGACTAGTTTGACACCTGCTGCTCCAGTTTCCAGATCTTCCTGGACCATTGCCACAGCACATTATGAAGAAAAAGAAGTGCCTTCATACTGTCCCTATACAATTTCCAGGAAGAATTCACAAATTGAGACTGAAGGAGGAAGTAATGTTTAACAGTTCTTCCTACCAGTGTCTACAGCTTGATTTTATACACAGAGCTTTCTTTCACCCTGGAGTGAATAGCTTGGAAATTATTTTCAAGTTTGCTATTTTGTTCTTCCCTATCTGCTTCTTGAGTGACCTTTTAAAAAACAAAATCTGATTACATCTCTGCTTAAAATCCTTTAATGGATTTTCTCATGGCCTCTGAGGTCTCATTCAGATTCTTTATTATGATGCACACACGTAACATGGGTGAACTGTCTCCTGCTTCTCTCTTCTGCTCATTTCCCATTACTTTCCCAAATGTGTCCTAGACTTCATCACACCTGACGACTCACAGCCTCTGAGCGCATCATCCCTGTTATTCACACTTCACTTCCTTCTAGAAGCCTCTTTAGAATGCCCTTCTCCACTTGACTTCTTCTTCCCTGCCTTCATACTTACTTCACTACACACTTAGCACATGGCATTTTGGTTGGCTAACTTTCTTTCCATCACCTTACTGTCATCTTCTGCAGTTCAGAAATCAGCACTTACCCATCTTCTATTTTAGTGTTTGCCATAAGACTTTTGGTCCACAATAGGTTTTCAGTAAACATTTGTGCAGTTGTGTGAGTGAATGCCTGAGACATTTTGATTGTGTGTACACACAGACCCTGTTTACGTTCACTCCTAGCCTTGTCTGAAGCTTTGTTTCCTAGCTAGTATCTTTCCAGTAGGCAGAGAACAGGGTCCCTTTGGATGCACGCTGTGGCCTGTGTCTAGTGAATGTAGGTGTGGTTTGCAGAATAATGGTCCCCAAAGGTGTGCTTCCCCTAATGCCTGTGTATATGTTATCATATGTGCCAAAGGAACTTTGAGATGGAATCAAGTTTACAGACCTTAAAATAAAAAGATTATTCTGGTATAGCTGGGTGGACCCAGTATAACTATAGGGGTCCTTAATTGTGGATGTGGGAGGCAGAGGTTGACAGATGCGATGGGAAGAACAGGGGGAGAGAGTTGAAGAGTGAGAGGGGTTTGACCCACCACTGCTGGCTGTGAAAATGGGGCAAGGGGACCATGAATCAAAGAATGTAAGCAGCTTCTAGAACCTGACAGCAGACCTCCCTTGATATCCAGCAGGAAAATAGTGACCTCAGTACTCCACCTTCAAGGAACTGAATTCTTCCAACAACACGAGTTAGCAGAACATAGATTCTCCCTGGAGCCTCCAGAAAGGGACACATTGCCTGACACCTTGATTTTAGCTCATGGAGACCCCTGTTGGATTTTTGACGTAGAGAACTGCAAGATAATATGTTGTCCTAAGCAATTACGTTTGTGGTAATTTGTTACAAAAGTAATAGAAAACAAATACAGAACTTAGAACTATATATAGTCTGTGATCCTCTTATTCCTTGGCTTTCTACTGGCTTCACTTGTTCTTGGAAGAGCAACCCAAGTTAAAAAAAAAAACAAGGATAGACTGTCAACACCAACAAGAATAGAGGACCCTTCATAGCTGATCTAAAAAATCGGAGAATTAGGTGCCCTTTGTGAATATGCATATGTTGAATAAGTTCTACTATTAATTTCATTTTAAAAGCTTAATTTGGCTGTACATCTAACCTCCTTACCTCTGTCCTTCCACCTTCTCCCCACCATCTACACATTCTATCTCTATGTGTTTTTCTCTCTCCATTATCCCAGTCACTCTTATGCTCATTCTTAGCTACAGGTGGGCCATTTACCCAGAAAACCCTTAAGAAGTACAATCGGTGTAAGCCACGTTAAGAATTCTGAACAGCAGATGAAATTCGTACTTTCCTCATGATGGTGACTACCTAGAACTGCCTGCCATCTTTTTACAAAGCCTAACAGGCATACGTTGGTATTTCTAAATATGAAATTTTTGCTTTTGTTCTTTTCCTGATCACATTTTTGGATTTACATCGCTTCATTTCACCAGGTGTACAAATGATACACAATCTCTAAAGGAGCCTCTGATAAACTGCATGAATTTTTAAGTGGCACTATTCTGTTTCTCTTGCAATCTGTGTTGCTTTAGAAGGTGGTATTCTCTTTCTCATGGCTGTTGCTCCAAATGTCCCAAGATTGCTCTCTGCTGAAGCCTGCTTCAGGATGTAGAAGAAAGAGCGTTGACCCGGATGGGAGTCAAAAAATCAATTTCAGCTCTGACAAAGCCATTGGACTCCAGAAAGACATCCATTCATTTTATTTCATTGTATATTCACTGAACTCCAGCTATTCACCAATACTATACTGAGCATGGGGGTTACAAAGACAAATTAGATGTAGTTTCCCTTTCTTCAAGGTGCTCATAGTTTAGCGAGGGGGAGGAACAAGTAAAGAAACATTTACAACACTGTGTGGGGCTTTAGAGGAGGTGGTGATTGTTTTACTTTGCTCAGAGCTGGGATGGAAGATGAGTTGAAGTCACACACACACAGTGTCTCAGACCCATAGCCCTGCATAGCCAGTTGGTCTATATTTTCTCTGTATATGGCCTGTATGTTGTTATATGTGCTAGACAGACATTTGAAGAAACAGAGAGCTTGAGACTGGAAAAATATCCAGAAGGATGAAACCAGGGAAAATGACTTTTAAAGGACTGGCTTTTCTTTAGTTATGAAATGTTATTTGCATGGGTCTTTCTACAGGTGACATTATTTTCTATTGCGAATTATACTTTATAATTGCATGATACTGAAAAAATTCTTGTGAATAATCTTGTGATATAGGTTCCATAAGTTGCAATGGGACTGAGATCTGTAGGCTTCCTCTGTGACTCAGCCGCAAAGAATTCACCTGCAATGCAGAAGACGTAGAGATGTGATGCCAGTTTGATCCCTGGGTCTGCAAAATTCCCTGAAGGAGGAAATGTCAATCCACTTCAGTAATCTTGCCCAGAAAATCCCATGGACAGAGGAGCCTGGCGGGCTACAGTCCATAGCGTTGCAAAGAGTTGGACATGACTGAGCAACTCAACAACAACAACAACAATATGAGATATACAGAAACTAAGACACAAAGACGTTACATGTTTAAGGTGCCGTTTGAAAGTCATCATGTGAGGAATGTGGGGAAAAGTATTGCTTTTAGTTCCATTGTAAAGAAACTGATTCTCTAACTTGTGGAGCAAAGGCCCTGTATTTTTTGACTACCAACTTCTTGCTTTCATCTTTCACATCATACTGCTTTGAAGCACATATCCTGTGAATGAGAAAGAATGGAATAATAATCGAATTAAAAGGATAGTACATTTTCTTTCAGTGATAATTATCCAAATATATAGTCACAGAGCTGGAAGAAAAATCTCAAATATTGCCTCCTTAATTAGTGACCCTGTATCTGGACTTTACAAGATAGGGGAAAAGCCTTCATCATCTTCATTTATCTGTTTATCTAAAACCATGGGATAGGTTACTAAATGGATTTTAGTTAGTATTTACTGTTGATTAATATTAGAAATGGCCAGTTACTATTTGATAGTGACACAATGTTTAAAATTTGGAGACATAATTTGTACTGAGTTCTTAAGAAAACTAAGCTAAAGTTATTTGAAACCTAGAATTCCAAAGAGGTAGTGATATAGTTGTGTCAGTCAGTCAGTTCAGTCACTCGGTCATGTCCAACTCTTTGCGACCCCATGAATCGCAGCACGCCAGGCCTCCCTGTTTATCACCAACTCCTGGAGTTCACTCAAACTCATGTCCATCGAGTCGGTGATGCCATCCAGCCATCTCATCCTTTCTCGTCCCCTTCGCCTCCTGCCCCCAATCCCTCCCAGCATCAGGGTCTTTTCCAATGAGTCAGCTCTTCGCATGAGGTGGCCAAAGTATTGGAGTTTCAGCTTCAGCATCATTCCTTCCAGTTGTGTAGTTAATTGTTTTTCAAAATGAATGCTGAGCAGTTCATTCTACCTTTAATTTTCATTACATTTTTATAACTTGAATAAGCAAAACTTTGTACCTATGCTTTGTTTTCTAACTTCTATCCTAGTTTTTTGTCTAAAGCAACAAAATTAGGACTTAGCTACTTCTCGGGGAACAGTTGTTATGCCCAAAGTCCGAGTCCCCAAAACTGAGAGAATAAAACATCCACGACAATGCAAAAGCATGAAGGGGTTTTACTGCTAGCTCGAGCTAGGGCTCCCGTCTCATCCAGCGCAGTGGAGTCTTGAGGAGAGCCCTGAGCTCCGAATTACAGCTACTTTTATACAGGCGGTTCTTAGTACAGCTGACGGTAATAATTGGCTGAGCTGTACGCGTGCACGGTTGTCAAATCACACAAATCACAAAATCTCATTGGCTCGGGTTTGGCGTGAGCGGGACTTTCCCAGGGTGTGGTTTCCCGGAATCATGACTCAGGTTTTAATCCGGTTTGGCTCTAACACAGTTAGTTAGTTCTCTTTGTAATTATATTTAATTATCTGCATGTAATTGAATTCCTCTTTACAATCATTCTTATTTTGATAATAATTCACTAAAAATAATATTTTACCCTAATCAATTTAATGTATATATAGGAGATAATGTACATAATGTGAAAGTGAAAGTGCTAGTTGTTCTGTTGTGTGTGACTCTTTGTGACTCCCATGGACCATGGCTTGCCAGGCTCCTCTGTCTATGGAATTCTCCAGGCAAGAATACTAGAGTGGTAGCCATTCCTTTCTGCAGGGGATATTTCCAACCCAAGGACTGAACCCTGATTTTTTTCCATTGCAGGCAGATTCTTTACCATCTGAGCCGTTAGGTACGTAATGTACTTTCTTGCTTTATAGTGTAGCACACAACAGTTAAAAAAAAAAAAACAACCTTCATTTTATAGGCTATGTGGATTTTGTTAGTAGTAAAAAATTAACCTTGATAGTAATAATGAGCCACAAACTTTAACCTATTTTGCTATAATGGCCTTGATCCTGGCTAACTATCTGACAAATGGGGATTTTGGTTCCCAGCAACAAGAAATGAGAGCATTTCAGTGGCCATGTGTGACCTCATTACCGCGGCTGGAGAGATCATCCGAGGAGAAAACTCTGTCACCGGATGTAACGACAGCATCATCTGTGGACATAAGATACACATTTGCTGCACCATAATAACTTCCACTGGGCATATATGTAATTGGTGAATGGATTATCTTTATAATTCATTTGAGGCTCAGAAAATTAAGGATGTTATTTCAGCAGGATTATTTACTGTGAGCTGCTTAACTCATTGTGGCATGTGGCTGTGCTAACTACATGTGTACAGAAGAGAATACTGCTGTTTACTTGGTCTGAGAACGTTCTGTCTATTTTGTGATATTATAGACATCCCTGTAAGAACTTTTAAAAACCCAGTGATTTTAACCCCATATCTAGATCTCTTCTGAAAGCAAAATATTTGTTGCTGTTCAGTTGCTATGTCTGACTCTGCGACCCCACGGACTGCAGCATGCCAGGCTCCTCTGTCCTCCACTGTTTCCCGAATGTTCTCAAATTCATGTTCACTGAGTGGGTGATAGCTGTGAAAAAAAGATTACAAATAGCTGTGAAAAGAAGAGAAGCAAAAAGCAAAGGAGAAAAGGAAATATATACCCATTTGAATGCAGAGTTCCAAAGAATAGCAAGGAGAGATAAGAAAGCCTTCTTCAGTGATCAATGCAAAGAAATAGAGAAAAAAAGACTAGAGATCTCTTCAAGAAAATTAGAGATCCCAGGGGACCATTTCATGCAAAGACGGGCTCAATATAGGACAGAAGTGGTATGGACCTAACAGAAGCAGAAGATATCAAGAAGAGGTGGCAAGTATACACAGAAGAACTGTACAAAAAAGATCTTCATGATCCAGATAATCATGATGGTGTGATCACTCACCTAGAGCCAGACATCCTGGAATGTGAAGTCAAGTGGGCCTTAGAAAGCATCACTACAGACAAAGCTAGTGGAGGTGATGGAATTCCAGTGGAGCTATTTCAAATCCTGAAAGATGTTGCTGTGGAAGTGCTGCACTCAATATGCCAGCAAATTTGGAAAACTCAGCAGTGGCCACAGGACTGGAAAAGGTCAGTTTTCATTCCAATCCCAAAGAAAGGCAATGCCAAAGAATGCTCAAACTGCCACATGATTGCACTCATTTCACACGCTAGTAAAGTAATGCTCAAAATTCTCCAATCCAGGCTTCAGCAATATGTGAACCGTGAACTTCCAGATGTTCAAGCTGGTTTTAGAAAAGGCAGAGGAACCAGAGATCAAATTGCCAACATCCGCTGGATCATGGAAAAAGCAAGAGAGTTCCAGAAAAACATCTACTTCTGCTTTATTGACTATGCCAAAGCCTTTGACTGTGTGGATCACAATAAACTGTGGAAAATT
>SJYT01061134.1:235719-264765 GCA_006410635.1 Cephalophus harveyi | reverse complement strand
CCACTAAGGTCCGTTTAGTCAAGGCTATGGTTTTTCCTGTGGTCATGTATGGATGTGAGAGTTGGACTGTGAAGAAGGCTGATCGCCGAAGAATTGATGCTTTTGAACTGTGGTGTTGGAGAAGACTCTTGAGAGTCCCTTGGACTGCAAGGAGATCCAACCAGTCCATTCTGAAGGAGATCAACCCTGGGATTTCTTTGGAAGGAATGACGCTAAAGCTGAAACTCCAGTACTTTGGTCACCTCATGCAAAGAGTTGACTCATTGGAAAAGACTCTGATGCTGGGAAGGATTGGGGGCAGGAGGATAATGGGGCGACCAAGGATGAGATGGCTGGATGGCATCACTGACTCGATGGATGTGAGTCTGAGTGACCTCCGAGAGATGGTGATGAACAGGGAGGCCTGGCGTGCTGCGATTCATGGGGTCGCAAAGAGTCGGACACGACTGAGCGACTGAACTGAACTGATATATATAGGTATAGTTGCTTTATAATGTTAATTACTGCTCTACAGCAACATGATTCAGTTATACAAATATATACATTCTTCTTTAAAAATATTCTTTTTCATTATGGTTTATCATAGGATATTGAATATAGTTCTGTGCTATAGAGTAGGACCTTGTTGTTTATTCATTCTATATATAAAAACTTGCATCTTTTAATCCCACTCTCCCACTTCATCCCTCCCTCAACTCTCTCCCACTTGGCAATTAGCAGCCTGTTCTCTATGTCTGAGTCTGTTTCATAGATAGGTTCATTTCTGCCATAATTTAGATTCCACATACAAGTGACATCATATGATGCTTGTCTTTCTCTTTCTGACTTGCCTCACTTAGTATGATAATCTCTAGGTGTATCCATGTTGCTGCAAACAGTATCACTTTTTTTCTTTTTTTATGGCTGAGTAGTATTCCATTGTATGTAAGTACCATATCTTCTTATCCACTCATCTAATGGATATTTAGGTTGTTTCCATGTCTTGGCTATTGTGAATAGTGTGGCAATTAATACTGTGGTGCATGTATGTTTTTGAGTTATAGTTTTATCTGGATATATGTCCAGGAATGGGGTTGCTGGGTAATATGGTAATTCTATTTTTAGTTTTCTGAGGAACCTCCATATTATTTGTCACAGTGGCTGCACCAACTTACATTCCCACCAACAGTGGAGGAGGGTTGCCTTTTCTCCACACCCTCTCCAGCTTTTGTTATTTGTAGAGGTTTTAATGACGGCCATTCTGACTGGTGTCAGGTGGTACCTCATTGTAATTTTGATCTGCATCTCTCATAATTAGTGATGTTGAGCATCATTTCATGTGCCTATTGGCCATCAGATAGTATCTTTTTTCATGGCTTATGATAACTTTTAAGGAGTATCAGGGACTGATATTTTAAGGCCTTTTATTATTTATAATGTTATGTAGTCTGATAAATCAGATGTGATTATTTTGTTATGCTCAGCTTTACTGAACATATGGAATGTGCTAAAGATTAATTTATCACTTTGAATCAAGTCTGAAAGGAAATACACACATTTCAAACATCACCCATAAACAAAGAGATATGTTAAGATCCTCAAGTGGTCATTTTATTAAATACAAATTTGAAGTGTTTATGATAAAATATATCAATGTTCGACAAAAATGTGTATAAACAGCAATTCTACAACTGAGAAGACATCTCAGTTTTATTAATTTTGGTGACATCTTCCCAACCATGTCTAATCTTCAGTATCTTCTTCCTCAAGCACGGCAGGAGTAGTATGACTTTGCATATCAGGACAACAATTGGAAGGAAAACGGCTATCATAAAAGTTGGAGGTGTATGCCATACAAATTGTTTTATATTTACCCATTTATTCCAGGCAAAAATCAATGCATGTATTGTACCCAGCAGAAGGGAAACAATTCCTAGCTTGCTCTGCAAAAGAGAAAAAGAATTATCTTGGTGAGAATGGTTCATTAAGAGTTTATTTCATCCTATATCATCTAGAGCTGTTATGTTGTTTAGAAATTCTTCCGTTCATCTGTTATTGTCCACTCGTCTCTTTCCACTCTTTCTACATGTGGGTAATGCCTTTGTCTCCAGGCTATTTGAGAAAATTCACAACTATTCTCCTTTGGGTCTCAGATAATCAGTAACACTGTCCTCCCTTTCTCCATACCTTGTTTTTCTCTCTTATGATATTTATTTTATGATGCTCTCTCCCCTGTGTCGGAGAAGGCAATGGCAAGCCACTCCAGTACTCTTGCCTGGAGAGTCCCATGGATGGAGGAGCCTGGTGGGCTGCAGTCCATGGGGTCGCTGGGAGTCGGTCGCGAGTGAACGACTTCACTTTCACTTTTCGCTTTCACACAATGGAGAAGGAAATGGCAACCCACTCCAGTGTTCTTGCCTGGAGAATCCCAGGGACGGGGGAGCCTGTTGGGCTGCCGTCTATGGGGTCGCACAGAGTCGGACACGACTGAAGCGACTTAGCAGCAGCAGCAGCAGCATCCCCTGTGTATTTGCCTTAATTCTGCTTAACAAAAGATGTCTAAACTCAGAAACTCTGTCTTATCATCACAGGATCCCTGTAGAATCAACACAGTGATTTGCACATTTTAGGTTCTCAATAAATATTGATAGGTAGACTGAAGATCAGTGCAAAATCAACTTATACTAGTGATCTTTATCAGTTATGAAGGCAACTAAAGTGATTCAGTTTGAGCAAACCCCAAGAGATGGTGAGGGACAGGGAAGCCTGGCAGGCTGCAGTACATGGGGTCATGAAGAGTCAGACATGACTTGGCTACTGAACAACAACAACAAAGTTGTTGACTATGATTTTGGTATATTCATACTAAAGTGAATGATCTTGGCCTTTGTTTAAAAAATCAAACATTTTTGATAAAGTGGAAAAACACTAATAATTATCTCAATGTTTGAATAAAACAGAGATATGTAGACGTAGACGTGAAGAAAAATTTTAGCTTGCGCTGGGATACTTGGCACCATCCAGATGAAGTTATAAAAACAATTGTTCACCTATGTGGTTTTATGGCATTCTGACAATAGTTCTTCTAGATATCTTTTGACTTCTATTCACTTTATGAGAAATATTCACTGGACTGCTAGAAAGAATCCAACTCACAGTTATTCAGCAGTAAATAAGCCCTAATGAGTACAATCAAATTGCTAAGTTTATGTTTTTAGATGTAAATGTCCAAGGTAAATCATAGAGTAATCAGTTCTTGGATTGTTAATGACAAGTTTCTAGGTTATTACTTTAAAAATACATGTAGTTAGTTGAAGATTAATTTACTAAATTGTATTTTGTACATATTATGGGCTAGGTTGGAGAAGGCAATGGCACCCCACTCCAGTACTCTTGCCTGGGAAAATCCCATGGACGGAGGAGCCTGGTAGGCTGCAGTCCATCGGGTCCCTAAGAGTCGGACACGACTGAGTGACTTCACTTTCACTTTTCATTTTCATCCATTGGAGAAGGAAATGGCGACCCACTCCAGTGTTCTTGCCTGGAGAATCCCAAGGATGGGGGGCCTGGTGGCCTGCCGTCTATGGGGTCGCACAGAGTCAGACACGACTGAAGCGACTTAGCAGCAGCAACAGTATGGGCTAGGTATTGTACCTTGAGTGGAATGGGATGGGTTGTCAAGACATAGTGTTTGCCTTTGTAATTAAATATGTAAAGTGATGCACAGCATATGTGTGACAGGCAGAGCAGTGTAAGAAGAAAGTTATTTAATGAGGAATAGACTATTGGCTATTATTTAATGGCTATCAAGCTAAACCCACAAAATCAGCAATTATTGTGCTTGGAAAACATGGCACCATCTCTAAACCACATTTGAATAATTCAGAGGGAGACATTCTTTCCAGCTTAATCAGATGATTAAGGAGTCTGTTGGAGTATATGCATGGATGTGTAGAAAGGACAGTGAGGATTAGCTGACTTTGTGAGATTTCTAAAGATGTCCACTCATAAAAGATAGAACATTGTGGTTTAGCATCTTGGCAGTGCTTAAGACTGAATTAAGCTCAGCCTTCTGAATACTGTCAGACATGGATCCCCTCGTGAATTCTGGCACATTGTTCTTTTTAGGGTATAATCTACCACTATCAAGTTAACCTCGGTCAACTTGAGATAATTTTGAATTCCAAGAATATTGAGAAACTTTAAGTGAGTAAGTTACAAAAAAATTAACTTGGAAAAAGAAGCCTTTAAAATAAGATACTAGAATAGATAAAATTCCATAGTTTGGTAGATAAAACTCCATAGTTCAAGGAGGATAGCACAAAGCCATGTAACTTAAAAGGCATGAATAGTCAGAGACAGACAATTTTTTTTTCTATTTTTGGAGAACTAAGTAAACAATATTGAATTTCTAAAACATCAAATTTGTTGTTATTAAACAGATAGCAAATGGTCTAATGAGTTTCAAATGTTAGAAATAATATTTTTCTTTGAGTAATGCCTTTTGTATGTGTCTAAAAACATTTCCCGTATTTATAAGCAAGAGGGAAAATGACAGAAGAGCACATTTTTAATTGGAACAAGTGTGAGATCTTTGTTATTGGAAAACCATGTTATTTTTTATGGGTTAAAGTCTATATGCCTGCATGCCAAGTCACTTCAGTCATGTCTGACTCTTTGCTACCCTATGGACTGTAGCCTGCTAGGCTCCTCTGTCCATGGGATTCTCCAGGCAAGAATACTGGAGTGGATTGCCATGCCCTCCTCCAGGGGATCTTCCCAACCCAGGGATCAACCAAGATTGAACCCGGTCTCTTATGTCTCCTTGTCATTGGCAGACGGGTTCTTTACCACTAGTGCCACCTGGGAAGCCTATACACTCAAGTCTATACACTGGATGACATTATAAGCACAAAAAGATTTACCTTGCTGAGGAGTCAGAGTTATTTTGTATATAATTTACCTGAATATAGTGAAATTCTCTCCATGTCAGAGAATCACTCACAGATGGAATAGATGTCACAGCCAACAGAGCTAGTATTGCAAGTGCCATGATTCCCAGTGACACATAAATTTCCATTCTCCAAACATCATGTTCAATCCAGGCATCTTCGTTATTTTGTTGGACCTAACAGAGGGTGAAAAGAGGAAGGAAAAATAAGCAAACAACACTTGTTTCCAGTGTAAGAACCTCCTTCTATGCTCCCTCTGCTGTGGAGGACCTGAAATCTAGCTGCATTTAGTTGCTCAGTCATGTCCGACTGTTTTCGATCTCAAGGACTGTAGCCCCCCAGGCTCCTCTGTCCCTGGGGATTTTCCAGGCAAGAATACTGGAGTGGGTGGCCATGCCCTCCTTCACGGGATCTTCCCAACTCAGGGAGTGAACCAAGGTCTCCCTCATCGCAGGCAGATTCTTTACCGTCTGAGCCACCAGGGAAGCCCCCTGATAACTAGGGGCCTCCACAAATTTATGATGGCATTTTTTGCATTTCTCTAAGAGAAATGACATAGGCGCTATTAACTTCCTTCTTTGAATGCAACATTTATATAATCTGTTTTATTAATTTACATAATAGCTAATGGTTAGAATTGTCATATGTGGTAAAGAACCAGAAAATACTAAGAATTAGCATTAAAAATAAACCTTCTGAGGGTGGTAGAAGATTGAAATGTGGCTCTGTCCATGAACAAAACACTTATTTATGTTGTTACAGTTCTAGCTTACTATTTTCAGCTTAAAAAACATTCCTCATGTAGAATTATACAACTGAGCCTAGTAAAGAGTTATAAAAAAAATTTTTTTTTAGAACAGAGTACTTTCTCAACACAGGGTTTCAACAGAGGTTTGGGGTACTGATATTAAAATAAGAAAGAGTTGATTTGCTAGGAGACTTGGACTTTTTAGTTTAATGGTCAGCCATGTCATCCTACCTGTTGATATGCCCAGTTCAGCAACTTATATCTGTAGGATCGCCTCATCGGATAGGATAAACTGTAAATTGCATGTAGTACAGCAAAAAAGAAACTGAGAAGACCAAACTGCTTTCTTGTTACCATCCATCTATCCAACCAGTGTGGGAATTTCTTATACTTAGTTCCATTATGAAGCTGTACAACTGCTGCTATCACACCTGGCAAATAAACCAGTGCCAAGAGGGTGATGGAAACCATTGGCAAGACTTTGTTGATGACCAGGATTGGAATTTTATAAAAATACTGTTGATGGGAAGTCACAAAAGGGTGAATTATTTCCCTCAGAAGAGTGTAGAGAAAAGTCAGAGATGATACGATAGCAGTGATTTTAATTGGCAAGCGCCACTTTGGAAAGAGTTTCTGTTTTTGCTGAAGCTCTGGGGGGCAATCAAATTCATCAAAACGGGTTGTTTGGTGCAAGTGCAAAGACACAGGTCTTTTCAGCATGTTGATCGCTTCTGAGTCTTTATTCTACAAAGGAAAGAAAATAAACATCTTAAAATTGAACAAAACAATGGGATGTCTCTCAAACTAATTACTTACTGTTCATTGTGCTTATCAGTAAAAAAGGACATTTAGAACCCTACTTTCGGATACTGATTAATTGAAGATGGCATACACTATGTGGCAATGATCAAAGGTGCACTTAGATATCCTATCTTTGTTGGCTGCTGCTGCTGCTGCTAAGTCGCTTCAATCGTGTCCGACTCTGTGTGACCCCATTGACGGCAGCCCACCAGGCTCCTCTGTCCCTGGGATTCTCCAGGCAAGAACACTGGAGTGGGTTGCCATTTCCTTCTCCAATGCATGCATGCATGCTAAGTTGCTTCAGTTGTGTCCAACTCTGTGCAACCCTATGGACAACAGCCCACCAGGCTCCTCTACCCACAGGATTCTCCAGGCAAGAATACTGGAGAGGCTTGCCATTTCCTTCTCTTTGTTGGGGTTCTCCATAATTTCTGTTACTCATTTTTCTTTAAGTCAGAAGAAATATATGCTTCGGATACGTTCGCTAGATCTCAGACCACTGTGTTTCTATCTTGAAATCACAAAAGGATGAAATAATGCAACTGGGAAACAAAAACTGAAAAACTAAAAAAAAAATCCAGTAATCCTTGGTAAAAATAATAACACTTATAAATTGTCAAAGTCATATTTGTTTTATAATTTTTTTGGACAACTCTCTGTGAAGATCGGGAGAATGAATTCTTCATTCATTCAAGTACAAAGGACCAGGAATAATACAGTCATTACTATTAGTTAAAAACATGTGATTTGCATCATGTAGTCTTTTCAAAAAGTAGTTATTATTGGAGTATAGTTGATTTACAATGCTATGTTAGTTTCTGCTGTACAGCAAAGTGAATCAGTTATACATATACATATATCCACTCTTTTTTAGATTCTTTCCCCAGATAGGTCATTACAGAGTACTGAGTACAGTTCTCTACACTGTACAGTAGGTTTTTATTAGTTACCTATTTTATATTTGGTGGTGTGTATATATGTCAAGCCCAGTCTCCCAATTTATCCCTCTCCCCAATCCCATAGACTTATATTCACAAAATATTTCATTTGTATAAACACTAACAGATAAATTGTTAAATGGTACAAAGATTATGTAAGGAGTAAAATCCCACAGGGATGATCTATTTCCTGAAGAAGTTATATTTCTTTACCCAGTTGCATTTATAGGTAGTCAACGATTCAAAAATTTGCATTCAGTAGTTTGTCACTTCCACAACTGACTGATATAGCAACAAATTAAAAAAAAAACACAAAATAGGAACTTATATCAGTGTTTCATACTGTTACTTTATGAATAAATTTCTCACTCAGTATGTTGTTTCTAATTTCTTATAGCTCTATATGCAGACCTATAACATTTTAATGCTCAAAATGACATTAGTGATTATCTTATTTCCTCACTTTCTGCAGAGTAACTTTAATTCATATAGTTCTGTATCACTTAAAAATGACCTCTTGCCATTTGACTTTAACTTTCAGTAATAAATCACTGGTACATCCAGTAATTTTTCCAATTACTCCATTTAGAAGGGAGCTGAACGTGATATAGATTCTGCCATCTCTGCATGTTAAAGTAGTCCACTGAGATCAATTTTCTGGTTAAGGGTGAAGAATTATGGGACAGCAAGCAAGACAGTTCACTTGAAAAATGAAAATGATTTTATGTACATTTTAGACAGTATCTACTTATACTACTTAATTTTTTCTATTAAGATAACTAAGATAAAATAAATACTTTCAGTTAAAACTGTAGTTGATATCAGTTGGAAAGGTAAAAAGTTTGGAACCAATGTTTTCCACCACTCATTAAGTCAGATAAGTTAGTAAAAAGCATTTAATCTTGATGTGGGGTAAAAGTGTGACAGATGATTCTTATTCCAAAATTAAATTTTTTTGGTTAAATAGTGAATCATCAATTAACTTGATCTCTTGGTAAGATGCCTTGTGCCTATGAAAAAGCACATTTGTGAAACTAGTGTTATATGGGCGTTGATGACTTGTTCAAAAATCTTAAACCCACAGAATGTTAGAAAGAATTGGAAGGGCCTTGGAGATGATCTGGTCCAACTCTCTCACTTTAAAGATAAACCAAGACCTAGGATTTTCAGCGACTTATTCAAGGTTATTTGGCTAAGCTCATGACCATCAAGGTACAACTTCTCTTACAGCCCACAGTGCCCTTTACCCATCACAATATCAGTACCAGGAATCACAGAAAAGGGTGAAAACCACTTTTTCATAACATTAGAAGATACTGAACAGCATTTGAATTATTTATAGATTTTAATTATTATTTTACCAAATAATCATCTTCTTCTAGATTTCTCCTAGGCTTCATTTTCCAAAGTTCTTCTTGGTTTGTGATGTCTTGTCTGCTCTCCATTAATTCTATAAAATAGTATGGGTTCAGCCACCTATGAAAATAAAAATTACTGTCTTCATGTTTATGCTATTTATGATATTAATGTTTGATAGGGAAATATGAAAAGTTAACTCATCTGAGGGCTAATGTGAGAAAATACAGTTTAAAATACAGCAACTGAGTGACTCATTTAACCTCACATTATAATCTGTAAAAATTCGAACAAGAGCTCTTGGGTCAATAGTGAGTGTATTTCTTTGTCCAGCTATCAATCAGTGCAATGAATGACACAAGTATCTATATGGTATTCAAAGAGTCAGATGTTGCCTTTTATTTTAGGAGACTTTAACTTCAGGTGATCATTTGGAGGAAAGCCAACTCCCCTCAAAGATAAATAGAATTGGGAATGCAGTTTTTCAAGAGTAACAATACTGTTAGTTGTGGTTAGAGTTTGATGATATAAGATTAAACTTCAGGAAGCTGTGTTTTAATAGACTTTTGGGGTTGACATGAATCTGAAACAATAGCGAAATGATTTTATGGGGATATATATTCTTAGTTTCAGAAAACAAACAGAATAGACAGTCTAGTAAGGTGAACCCTAATAGCACCATGAAGGACTGAAATGTTGTATATTCAGAGTGCCATTTTCCCATCAGAGTTACAGATGTGGTTTTGTTGGTAAGACATGCATTTCTAGTATTTTTCCAGTGGGATTGTTGAGATGTATTCAGTCACTGACATGCCCACTCTCCTGGTTAGCCCCAAGGAAATTATTTTGTCACACTTCCTACCAGATAAAAGATGCCTAATGAATTATGGATGGAGGTTTGTGACACTGTAAGGAGACAGGGATCAAGACCATCTCCAAGAAAAAGAAATGCAAAACAGCAAAATAGCTATCTGAGGAGGCTACGAACATCTGTGAAAAGACGAGAAGCAAAAAGCAAAGGAGAAAAGGAAAGATATACCCATTTGAATGCAGAGTTCCAAAGAATAGCAAGGAGAGATAAGAAAGCCTTCCTCAGTGATCAGTGCAAAGAAACAGAGGAAAATAACAGAATGGGAAAGACTAGAGATCTCTTCAAGAAAATTAGAGATACCAAGGGAACATTTCATGCAAAGATGGGCTCAATAAAGGACAGGAATGGTATGGATCTAACAGAAGCAGAGGATATTAAGAAGAAGTGGCAAGAATACATGAAAGAACTGTACAAAAAAGAGCTTCATGACCCAGATAATCACGATGGTGTGATCACTCACGTAGAGCCAGACATCCTGGAATGTGAAGTTAAGTGGGCCTTAGGAAGCATCACTATGAATAAGCTAGTGGAGATGATGGAATTCCAGTTGGGCTATTTCAAATCCTAAAAGATGATGCTGTGAAAGTGCTGCACTCAATATGCCAGCAAATTTGGAAAACTCAGCAGTGGCCACAGGACTGGAAAATCTCAGTGTTCATTCCAATCCCAAAGAAAGGCAATGCCAAAGAATGCTCAAACCAACTGCACAATTGCACTCATCTCACATGCTACTAGAGTAATGCTCAAAATTCTCCAAGCCAGACTTCAACAATACATGAACTGTGAACTTCCAGATGTTCAAGCTGGTTGTAGAAAAGGCAGAGGAACCAGAGATCAAATTGCCAACAAAGAAGACTCTTGAGAGTCCCTTGGACTGCAAGGAGATCCAACCAGTCCATCCTAAAGGAGGCCAGTCCTGGGTGTTCATCAGAAGGACAGATGCTGAGGCTGAAACTCCAATACTTTGGCCACCTCATGTGAAAAGTTGACTCATTGGAAAAGACCCTGAGCTGGGAAAGATTGAAGGCAGGAGGAGAAGGGGAGGACAGAAGATGAGATGGTTGAATGGTATCATTGACTCAATGGACATGAGTCTGAGTAAACTCCAGGAGTTGGTGATGGACAGGGAGCCCATGGGGTCTGAACTGAACTGAACTTTCTTTAACACCCTTCGCAGATCCTCACCTGGGCTTGGTGTAACATTTTTTAGGAAAGGGAAACATATGATGTCACAATATTATTCACTGTTTTATTGGTTCTAAATTTATTTCCATAGGAATACATCACCAATTTGTCCATTATGAAATTCAATAAGAAAACAGATTATCTATACAACCATTTGACTGATAGAAACATTCCAAGTGTTTCTGAATTTTGTTTTTGTTGTTTAGTTGCTAAGTCATGGCTGACTCTTTTGTGACCCCATGGACTACAGCCCTCTAGGTTCATCTGTTCATGGGATTTTAGACCACTTGTCATACTTTATTAAGTGGAAAGTTATTTCCAGTAGTTTAAAACACATCAAAACATTCTCCAACTTAAAAAAAAAAATTATTTGTTTTTATTTTTTAGCTGTGCTGGGCAGCATGTGGGGTCTTAGTTCCCCAACCAGGGATCAAACTTGCATCCCCTGCATTGGAAACACAGAGTCTTAACCGTTGGACCACTGGGGAGGTCCCCATTTTCCAACTTTTAGAGGTCTGACCTTCACAAAGAATAAAGAGGAGCCATCTTTACATAATGCCAACATGTGCCTTTGTTGAAGTACTCTGAGAACATTTTCCATATGTTGCTTGTTTCAAAATTTCACAATATTCCTGCTAAAATTATTTGCTTTGGTCTACCCACAATTTTTTCCCACTTATTTTTATGATCTAAAACACATCTCCTATGCAAAGAAATGCCCTCTTTTGGCCACAGACGTGGGCATGTGACTCAGTCTTGACTAATGACAGTTCTCTATTCTGTTCATCACACTGATTATTTGGGGGATGGTACACATCTCTCTTTGAGCCAAAAAGAGTCCTTCTCTGATATATTTATATTTGGAAGTGGAAGATAAATACAGGATGTCTTTCACATTTTGTTATATTGGGATGATACAAGCCTCCATGCCTTCTTCTGCATGCTGAAAGGAGGAAGGTGTCTTCAACAGGACAGAAGAAAGCCAACACACAGGAGCCTAGGCAACACATGGCGACAGACACAGAAGAGTCCTGGCATGTTCAAGTATTTAGAGTCTCTGAAACCAGATTCTGAATTGTTCGGTTACACAAGCCAATATATTACCTATTTTGCTTGTTAGTTTGAGTTGGGTGTGTATCACTGGCAGTTGAAAGAGTTTAGAGTACAGCATATGCCAATCATCAAGTATCTATGAATGCAAACCCATGACCGACAATAAGGAGGAAAAGGAGAAAAGAGATTTCATGTCTGCTCTGGAGCAATTTATAGTCTATTTCCTTAAGAAGTATTATTCCAAATCAGTTGGTGATCTAACCAACATTATTGTTGTGGTAATCTGGGAGTTTGTATGTGACCAGGAATACAAGTTCTATCTATTGTAATCAAAGACAAATAATTCACTATGTTTAGAAGATGTTTTAACTCTAAGTTTCAGGATGGTAAAGATTGTAACATACAAATCTATACTTATTCAATATTAAGTCATTAATCATACTGTGAACAAGGTAGGAGACAAGGCAGACATTTCAAGAACTGACTACATGGTAGTGCAGTGTATCGGAAAGGAAGACAGAATTTTATGGACAGACGGAGGCACGAGCAGGGTGAAGGCTGTCATCTGGCCCTGGCCCTGGGGCATCTAGCAAGCTGGCAGAATTTTCTGATTGAGGGCCACTGGGTACAGAATCTGGGTGAAAAGCTGGAGTGGCCCTGTGGAGGTATCCAACCATTCATCTGTGTGGTAGGAAGACCATGCGGAAGAGCCAAGGAAAAACCCCAGGCAGCAAGGGAACTTGTTAACTGTGTCGCCCACAGTTCACTTTGTGTCCTGAAGCCAAGAAAATAAAATATCAGTCAAATAAAATATGTTGGTTTCCCTCACACATTAACCAAATATATAATTTAAGTTCTACAATAAAATCTTTTCATCAACAAAAACAACAGGAAACAGCACAGTATTCAGATGTTAGAAAGTCCAGAATTTGATCCATTAAAACCCAAAGCCTATTTCTGATGTGATTGTTCCATTTTGCTGTACCAGGACCTGACGTTCCTGCTAAATATTGACACAGCCCCACTGACTTAATGTCAAAGAATTTAGAATATGAAGAAACTCAATGACTGGGATACATCGTGAGTTTCGTTGCATTTCCAAACCTTCTATCTATACTTTCAACTGCAAACTACCACATTTAACCCTGTGAACAGGAGATACTTTTTTTCACTGGGCCGTGTTGTTAGGCGTTGCTTCCTCCATGTGCTTAACATTCTGTGCTACATGAGCGAACTTTTATTAAATGAAGAAGAAAAAATTTTTAAACAGAAAAAGAATAGAGTCGGTAATTTGGAAGTGTTGGTAAATTTTATGTCTACAAACTTCTTCCAGTGGTTTTGACCTCTGACAAATATATAAAGCCTTGACTGACTGGAGGGAATTTGAACCCCAACGCAGTTCCTGAGAGTCAGACTAATGTTCCCAGGACTTAAAATAAAAGCTTTCTGTTACAGGAACCCTGAAGACAAGTGGCACGATTTTAAGTGCTGTGTACCAATCATTCATCAATGCTATACAAACTCGTGACGCTTTTGCCAAGTCGGCAAACTTGCCATCAGAGCCCGACCTTAGGACAAACTTAACAACCCATCATATCCCCTGAGTCCCCAGCGAGAAGGTTCTTCTGTGAGTCCCTGTCTGCCAGCCCCTGGACCGGCCTCAATGGAGTTGCTGTGTACCAATCATTCATCAATGCTATACAAACTCGTGACGCTTTTGCCAAGTCGGCAAACTTGCCATCAGAGCCCGACCTTAGGACAAACTTAACAACCCATCATATCCCCTGAGTCCCCAGCGAGAAGGTTCTTCTGTGAGTCCCTGTCTGCCAGCCCCTGGACCGGCCTCAATGGAGCTGTGTGCTCTGCGGAGAGTTCGCTGGAAGGCGGCGTCTCCCGAAGCGGCGCACAAGGGGCAAATTGAGCTGTGCTCGCCCGCAAGCGCCGCCGCCCGAGTCCCGGGACGGCTGGCAACCCGCGACGCCCCTCCCGAGGCTGGGAGCCGGCGCCCGGCCTCGCGGGGACACCCAGAGGCAGGGAGCAAGGCGAACCAGGACGATTCAAGGGACTCACCCGCTTCTCGGCGTGACCTGAGGTAAGTTGCGGCCGCAGCGCCAGCCCCGAGGTGCCAGTCAGCCCCACGCGGCGCCCGTGCCTCCGGAGAGCTTGCCTGTGCTCCCGGGGCAGACCCCGCCTCCTCGTCAGTTGCCCGTCCAGCGCCACCTGCCGGTGCCCGGCGTCGCCAGGCTCCTGCTTGACTGGGCAGTCCTGGGAGGTCCCAGGGCCCATCTTAGGTTTTTCCCCTACCGAGCCATCCGACCACTCCCGATTTTCTTTCGGAGACCCGGGTCCTCTGCCTGAGGTCGACTCCGCGCCCTCTCGATCCTCGATTTTCTTTCCTTTCCTCTCCTTTACCTTCCTTCTCTCCGTCCCTCTCTCCCTTCCTTCTCCTCGGCTTTCTTTAATCTCCTAACTATTGAGCATTCATACAGTTCTTTAAAGCACTGGGTCTCAAACTCTAACACGAATCCCCCGGCTGTACGCGCCCGCGCCCGCATACAGGTTCAGTAGCTCAATCGTGTCCAACTCTTTGTGGCCCCTTGGACTGTAGCCTGCTAGGTTCCTCTATTAGTGGAATTTTCCAGGTAAGAATGCTGGAGTGCCATTTCTTTCTCCAAGGATCTTCCCTACCCAGGGATCAAACCCACGTCTCTGGAGTCTCCTGCATTGGCACGCAGATATTTTTGGTAAAGAATCTAATCCACCTGGGAAGTCATGCATCTCCTTGTAGGGTTTATTAAAACACCGATTTGTGCCCACGCCCACCCTTCCTCCTTCCTCTCCCTCTGCTGTTTCTTCTCTTCTTTAGTCGGTGTGGGATGGGGCATTCTAAGATCACATTGTGAGATGGACTGCTTTAGAGCTTAGCTAACTTATCTTAAACTTCACAGCAAATTTTTGAAGTGGTTGTAATATACAATTGACAAATCTGAATCCGAGTCTCTTTTGCCCTCTAAATTGTTGAAATCTTGTACCCTAAACCGCACAAACCCTGTCCCCTAGCTAAATAAACCTTTAAACCATACATTTACTTCTTCCCTTCCCCACCTCAAATATTCAAGCCACCTTTCCTTACCTTGACCCAATCAAGCACTCCGAGCCTAATGCAGAGCTACTATCACTGTTTAAAAGTTTAAGGCTGTAATTAAAATACGATGGTAAGGAGAAAGAGCAAATGTGAGCCCGGGATTTACTCCTCTTCCGGATAGAGTGTCTCAGACCTGAATTGCAACATTTGAGGATTTGGTGTACAACATCCCCAGAACTAATCTGATTAGTAAAAGTAAAGGAAAATAAACTCTCAACCACACTCGTTCGTACCTAGGGCGCCTAGGACTGTTCATATTTTACTATGTAATTTTCTGGAGTCATTAACTGTCCACAGGGTGGTGGTAAACCCTCTGAAGGTTACTGTTACCAAGGACTGACGCCTTGTGGTAGAAATAGAATGTTACACTTTTTATTTGCAGCAAAACTAGAAAATAATCGTTTTTAAAAGTTTTAGAAAAAACTATACATGTGTTTGTAGCACAGATTTCAAAAAATTAAGACAAATTGCTAAATGTCTAAGAATTGTTGAACTTTAAAAACAATGATAGGTCTTAAATCATCAAACAAAGCAATATGCTTTTATTTTTTAAGATTTGATAGAACAAAAGGCATTCACTTTTTCGTAATTTATTTTGCATGTGATGAGGGCAAGGAAATTAATATATTAGTGTAAATTGGCTAATTATAGTAAGGTCCACTTAAAACTTCCTTTTCTTTTTAATTAAAACATTTGGCATCAAGCCCCAAATACTTTTGCTTTACAATTATACCAAAAATTTTATTTCCATACGTCTGAAAAATTTTTTGTTCAGTTTTTAAATGTACTGAATAAATGTAGTACCTTTCAAAGTAAAATGATTGAAAATGTGAAGTTGTTTACTAATTGATTTGTATAGTTATAAAGGCAACACTATCCTGGATTAAAAAAACATAGTATTAAAGAACTTCGAGTTATTAGGAGTTAATATTACAGACAAAGTTTCTGCAATTTTTTCAGACATATGTTCTGTGACTTGGGTATGAGATGAAGGAAAATATTTTTTTCTTTTTTGAGAAATACAAGGCCAAAGCATCTGAAGATGCTCTGAGTCAGCACATGCTTTTAAAAATCACTATGACTTGTGGAAAACAATGCTATGCTATACAAATGTTGAAAAGCAGTTAGTTTTGGTATGACTTGTAAGAACTAGAGGATTTTAACATAGGAATTCAGCTGTAAGTTACTAACCAATTTGGATCATTCAGAATATTTTGTAATAAGCTTAAACTCTAGCAAGAAAGGTGCTTAGGCGCTTAGTCACTCAGTCGTGCCCGACTCTTTGCGACCCCATGAACAGTAGCCCATCAGGCTCCTCTGTCCATGGGATTCTCCAGGCAAGAACACTGTAGCGATTTCCCATTTCCTTCTCCAGACTAGCAAGAAAGCATATTAACAAAACAGCTCTTTGATAGGGGATTCTCCAGGTAGGAATACTGGAGTGGGTTGCCATGCCATCCTCCAGGGGATTGTCCCAACCCAGGGATCAAACCCAGCTCTCGCTCATTGCAGGCAGATTCTTTACTGTCTGAGCCACTTGGGAAGCCCAAGAATACTGGAGTGGGTAGCCTATCCCTTCTGCAGGGGAACTTCCCGACCCAGGAATCCAGCTGGTGTCTCCTGCATTGCAGGCGGATTTTTTTTTACCAGCTGAGCTGCCAGGGAAGCCCTCTTCAGTTGAATATAGGGTCAAATATTAAATTAGTGATTTCACAGTAACGTGTCAGGGGGAAAATATAATAATTTAGAATCCAAAAGTACTTTTACTTTGGAACTGCCATTCAAGAAGTAAATGGAGTGCAGTGATGATAGATAAAACAAAAATGATCATGCTGTTAAAGTTAATCACAATGATCAATAGGTGGTAAACTGTAAGTAGATGATAAGAACTGTATTTAGTTTCTTTCCTTTGGAAATCAAACTAACTCCTAAGGGCGAAATAATTCAAATAATGATCAACAGTATTTCCAAGTCTATCTCTTACTTTGTTTTAAGGAAATGGCAACCTACTCCAGTATTCTTGGCCTGGAGAATCCCAGGGATGGGGAACCTGATGGGCTGCCGTCTATGGAGTCTCACAGAGTTGGACACGACTGAAGTGACTTACGGAGAAGGCAATGGCACCCCACTCCAGTACTCTTGCCTGGAAAATCCCATGGGTGGAGGAGCCTGGTGAGCTGCAGTTCATGGGGTCGCTAAGAGTCAGACATGACTGAGCTTTTTCACTTTCATGCATTGGAGAAGGAAATGGCAACCCACTCCAGTGTTCTTGCCTAGAGAATCCCAGGGATGGGGGAGCCTGGTGGGCTGCCGTCCATGGGGTCACACAGAGTCGGACATGACTGAAGTGACTTAGCAGAAGTGACTTAGCAGCAATGCAAAAATTACTTAATGTTCATGGAGAACTATTTTGTCAGAATGATTGTTTTAGCACAGACATGGTAAAGCTCTACTGGCCTAATTTTCTGGTTCTACTAGTCTCATATGATAAATTCTCTTTACAAGTTCAAAATCTATTGGTAGAATAATGCTCAAAGTATGTGGTCAGTAGTCTCCAGTGTTTGTATGTGAAAGTGGTTTGGGGCAGAAAGAATCTACCCCTGGGACTGGAGCTTTTTAAAAAATACTTCCATGTATTCCCCCCCACACCAACTCAAGCCCTTTATTGCTTATTCACCACCACAGTTAACAGTCAAACATCTGTTTGAGAGGGATTTTAAGAATAGGTAGTTTTTTCCAAGGCTTACCGATCCATTTCTCTCCAAATAGTGCTTGATGATGCTCACAATTTCTTGACAAAAAAAAAGTGTGTGGGACGAGGGTGTTTCCCTGACAGTCTGGTAGTTAGGACTCCTTGCTCTCACTGCTGAGGGCTTGGGTTCAATCCTTGGTAGGGGAACTAGAATCCCACAAGATGTGTGGCCAAAAAACAAAACAAAGCAACCCACCAAAACATTATTCTCTTTATTTATTTATTTATTTTTTGTATCCTACTGACTATGCCAAAGCTTTTGACTGTGTGGATCACAAGAAACTGTGGAAAATTCTGAAAGAGATGGGAATGCCAGACCACCTGACCTGCCTCTTGAGAAATCTGTATGCAAGTCAGGAAGCAACAGTTACAACTGGACATGGAACAACAGACTGGTTCCAAATAGGAAAAGGTGTACATCAAGGCTGTATACTGTCACCCATTATTTAACTTATATGCAGAGTACATCATGAGAAATGCTGGACTGGAAGAAACACAAGCTGGAATCAAGATTGCCAGGAGAAATATCAATCACCTCAGATATGCAGATGACACCGCCCTTATGGCAGAAAGTGAAGAGGAGCTAAAAAGCCTCTTGATCAAAGTGAAAGTGGAGAGTGAAAAAGTTGGCTTAAAGGTCAACATTCAGAAAACTAAGATCATGGCATCTGGTTCCATCACTTCATGGGAAATAGATGGGGAAACAGTGTCAGACTTTATTTTTTTGGGCTCCAAATTTACTGCAGATGGTGATTGCAGCCATGAAATTAAAAGACGCTTACTCCTTGGAAGGAAAGTTATGACCAACCTAGATAGCATATTCAAAGGCAGAGACATTACTTTGCCAACAAAGGTCCATCTAGTCTAGGCTATGGTTTTTCCAGTGGTCATGTATGGATGTGAGAGTTGGACTGTGAAGAAAGCTGAGCGCCAAAGAATTGATGCTTTTGAACTGTGGTGTTGGAGAAGACTCTTGAGAGTCCCTTGGACTGCAAGGAGATCCAAGGAGAAGGAGATGAGAGAGGATGAGATGGCTGGATGGTATCACTGACTCAATGGACATGAGTTTGGGTGAACTCTGGGAGTTGGTGATGGACAGGGAGGCCTGGAGTGCTGTGATTCATGGAGTCACAAAGAGTCGAACACGACTGAGTGACTGAACTGAACTGAATTGATTGTCTTTAAATATGTTGTGATTTGTGAAAAGGTACCTGCAAATGCCATCACATTAAGCCTCACCAATTATTTGCATCCTATCATCAATGAATATTTCTGCACCTTTTTTTTTTTTGAAGATTTTTTTGATGTGGGCCATTCTCCACTGAAATTGTTACAGTACTGCTTCTGCTCCATGCCTTCTTTGTGGCTAAGAGACATGTGGGACCCTAGCTCTGCAATCAGGGATTGGGCCCCCTCCCCCCACTGGAAGGCAAAGTCTTACTTACTGGACCACCAGGGAAGTCCCTCAATACTGTTTTGAAAGTACCTTCTGGCATAGAGAGTGAAATATAAGAATACTGAAGTTGTGTGTGAAAGGGTTATACCCTAGGGATAAATCGAAGTGTTGGAGTCAAGAGGACAGATTTCACCACCTTCATCATATAACTTAAACTAGGCAATTTCTCCTTGCCCCACATCTCTGTATCACACAATACATATCAGTGAAAAAAATATCTTCTTTAAACCACTCTATCTTGTTATAGTAGCTTAGCTCTTACCTGAGCTTGTTAGATATTGTATTACAGCATTTTTAAGAATTAGTCTGTATTGGAGATTTTTATACATGTTTCTGTTACCTTCATTAAATTGTGAGCTTTAAGAGAGAAGAAATCTTGCCATTTTTATCTTTGCATCTCTTGTAACTTGGAGATTGGTGGAACAGACTTGTAAATGTTTGTGGAATGTGATTTTATGCCAGAATAATATGATATATATATTAAATATGTATGTAATATGTATTATGTATCTATTATATATTATAATGTAATATATATAGTTTTATATATTATTACATATAATTATATATAAAGTATATATAGTTTTATATAAAACTATATATAATAAAATATATAATATATAAAATTATATATAATATATAACATAGCATTACATATATGTTATAGTATGTATATGGAATGCTAAAGTAGGAAGTCAAGAAACACCTGGAGTAACAGGCAAATTTGGCCTTGGAATGCGGAATGAAGCAGGGCAAAGACTAATAGAGTTTTGCCAAGAAAATGCACTGGTCATAGCAAACACCCTCTTCCAACAACACAAGAGAAGACTCTACACGTGGACATCACCAGATGGTCAACACCGAAATCAGATTGATTATATTCTATGCAGCCAAAGATGGAGAAGCTCTATACAGTCAACAAAAACAAGNTGGAAAATTCTGAAAGAGATGGGAATACCAGACCACCTAACCTGCCTCTTGAGAAATCTGTATGCAGGTCAGGAAGCAACAGTTAGGACTGGACATGGAACAACAGACTGGTTCCAAATAGGAAAAGGAGTGCGTCAAGGCTGTATATTGTCACCCTGCTTATTTAACTTATATGCAGAGTACATCATGAGAAAGGCTGGACTGGAAGAAACACAAGCTGGAATCAAGATTGCCGGGAGAAATATCAATAACCTCAGATATGCAGATGACACCACCCTTATGGCAGAAAGTGAAGAGGAGCTAAAAGGCCTCTTGATGAAAGTGAAAGAGGAGAGTGAAAAAGTTGGCTTAAAGCTCAACATTCAGAAAACGAAGATCATGGCATCTGGTCCCATCACTTCATGGGAAATAGATGGGGAAACAGTGGAAACAGTGCCAGACTTTATTTTTTTGGGCTCCAAAATCACTGCTGATGGTGACTGCAGCCATGAAATTAGAAGACGCTTACTCCTTGGAAGAAAAGTTATGTCCAACCTAGATAGCATTTTCAAAAGCAGAGACATTACTTTGCCGACTAAGGTCCGTCTAGTCAAGGCTATGGTTTTTCCTGTGGTCATGTATGGATGTGAGAGTTGGACTGTGAAGAAGGCTGATCGCCGAAGAATTGATGCTTTTGAAGTGTGGTGTTGGAGAAGACTCTTGAGAGTCCCTTGGACTGCAAGAAGATCCAACCAGTCCATTCTGAAGGAGATCAACCCTGGGATTTCTTTGGAAGGAATGATGCTAAAGCTGAAACTCCAGTACTTTGGCCATCTCATGCGAAGAGTTGACTCATTGGAAAAGACTCTGATGCTGGGAAGGATTGGGGGCAGGAGGAGAAGGGGACAACCGAGGATGAGATGGCTGGATGGCATCACTGACTCGATGGATGTGAGTCTGAGTGAACTCCGAGAGATGGTGATGAACAGGGAGGCCTGGCGTGCTGCGATTCATGGGGTCGCAAAGAGTCGGACACGACTGAGCGACTGAACTGAACTGAACTGAACTGATGTATATAATATACACACATATATATATATCTCCTTTAACCATTCACCTACTGATTGACACTTAGGTTGATTGTTTCCTTGTTTGGCTATTATGAATAATGATGCAGTGACCGTGGAACTCCAGATATCTTTTTGGAATAGTGATTTCATTTATTTCAAACATATACCCAGAAATGGAATTGCTGGGTTATATGGTGGTTCTATTATTATTATTTACTGTTTTTCCATAAGGGCTATACCAATTTACATTCCCACTAATAATGTTTAAGGATTCCCTCTTTTCCATATCCTTGCCAGCTGGCAGTTTTTTTCTCACTCCAAATTTAATCTTTTGTCAGTTCGATTATGAAGTAATTTTGGGTAAACCATACAGAAGACTATTTGAAATGCAGATTTATATCCAGCAAGTAGTGAAAAAAGTGAAAGTGTTAGTCGCTCAGTAGTGTCCAACTCTTTGTGACCCCACGGACTGTAGGCCACCAGGCTCCTCTGTCCATGGAATTCTCCAAGCAAGCATACTGGAGTGAGTAGCGACTCCCTTCTCCAGGGATCTTCCTGACTCAGGGCTTGAACCTGTGCCTCCTGCATTGCAGGTGGACACTTGCTGTCTGAGTCACCAGGGAAGCTAA
Organism: Cephalophus harveyi; assembly: GCA_006410635.1. Classification (NCBI taxonomy): domain Eukaryota; kingdom Metazoa; phylum Chordata; class Mammalia; order Artiodactyla; family Bovidae; genus Cephalophus; species Cephalophus harveyi. The sequence goes on along the minus strand of SJYT01061134.1, from coordinate 242,921 downwards.
TGGCAAATCTCACCTTATTATCTTGAAATATTAGCTGATGATACTATGTATGTGTATAATGTAATAGATTTAAGGGACTAGATCTGATAGAGTTTCTGATGAACTATGGATGGAGGTTTGTGACATTGTACAGGAGACAGGGATCAAGACCATTCCCAAGAAAAAGAAATGCAAAAAAGCAAAATGGCTGTCTGAGGAGGGCTTACGAATAGCTGTGAAAAGAAGTAAAAAGCAAAGAAGAAAAGGGAGGATATACCCATATGAATGCAGAGTTCCAAAGAATAGCAAGGAAAGATAAGAAAGCCTTCCTCAGTGATCGGTGCAAAGAAATAGAGCAAAACAGTACAGTAGGAAAGACGAGATCTCTTTAAGAAAATTAGAGATACCAAGGGAACATTTCATGCAAAGATGGGCTCAATAAAGGACAGAAATGGTATGAACTTAACAGAAGCAGAAGATATTAAGAAGAGGTGGCAAGAATACACAGAAGAATTGTACAAAAAAGATCTTCACGACCCAGATAATCACGATGGTGTGATCACTCAACTAGATCCAGACATCCTGGAATATGAAGTCAATTAAGCCTTAGGAAGCATCACTACGAACAAAGCTAGTGGAGGTGATGGAATTCCAGTTGAGCTGTTTCAAATCCTGAAAGATGATGCTGTGAAAGTGCTGCACTCAATATGCCAGCAAATTTGGAAAACTCAGCAGTGGCTGCAGGACTGGGAAAGGTCCGTTTTCATTCCAATCCCAAAGAAAGGCAATGCCAAAGAATGCTCAAACTTCTGCACAATTGCACTCATCTCACATGCTAGTAGAGTAATGCCCAAAATTCTCCAAGCAAGGCTTCAACACTACGTGAACCGTGAACTTCCTGATGTTTATAATGGTTTTAGAAAAGGCAGAGGAACCAGAGATCAAATTGCCAACATCTGTTGGATCATGGAAAAAGCAAGAGAGTTCCAGAAAAACATCTACTTCTGCTTTATTGACTATGCCAAAACCTTTGACTGTGTGGATCATAATAAACTGTGGACAATTCTGAAAGAGATGGGAATACCAGACCACCTGACCTGCCTCTTGAGAAATCTGTATGCAGGTCAGGAAGAATTGGACATGGAACTACAGACTGGTTCCAAATAGGAAAAGGAGTACATTAAGGCTGTATATTGTAACCCTGCTTATTTAACTTCTATGCAGAGTACATCATGAGAAACGCTGGGCTGGATGCAGCATGAGCTGGAATCAAGATTGCTGGGAGAAATATCAATAACCAGTGGACAATTCTGAAAGAGATGGGAATACCAGACCACCTGACCTGCCTCTTGAGAAATCTGTATGCAGGTCAGGAAGAATTGGACATGGAACTACAGACTGGTTCCAAATAGGAAAAGGAGTACATTAAGGCTGTATATTGTAACCCTGCTTATTTAACTTCTATGCAGAGTACATCATGAGAAACGCTGGGCTGGATGCAGCATGAGCTGGAATCAAGATTGCTGGGAGAAATATCAATAACCTCAGATATGCAGATGACACCATCCTTAGGGAAGAAAGCAAAGAAATAAAGAAACTCTTGATGAGAGTGAAAGAGGAGAGTGAAAAATTTGCTTAAAGCTCAACATTCAGAAAACAAAGATCATGACATCTGGTCCCATCACTTCATGACAAATAGATGGAGAAACAGTGGAAACAGTTACAGACTTTATTTTTTTGGAGACTCCAAAATCACTGCAGATGGTGACTGCAGCCATAAAATTAAAAGACACTCCTTGGGAGAAAAGTTATGACCAACCTAGATAGCATATTCAAAAGCAGAGACATTACTTTGCCAACAAAGGTCCATTTAGTCAAGGCAAAACTAATAGAGTTTTGCCAAGAAAATGCACTGGTCATAGCAAACACCCTCTTCCAACAACACAAGAGAAGACTCTACACATGGACATCACCAGATGGTCAACACCAAAATCAGATTGATTATATTCTTTGCAGCCAAAGATGGAGAAGCTCTATACAGTTAGCAAAAACAAGACTGGGAGCTGACTGTGGCTCAGATCATGAACTCCTTATTACCAAATTCAGACTGAAATTGGAGAAAGTATGGAAAACCACTAGATCATTCAGATATGACCTAAATCAAATCCCTTATGATTATACAGTGGGAGTGAGCAATAGATTTAAGGGCCTAGATCTGATAGAGTGCCTGATAAACTATGGAATGAGGTTCATGACATTGTACAGGAGACAGGGATCAAGACCATCCCCATGAAAAAGAAATGCAAAAAAGCAAAATGGCTGTCTGGGGAGGCCTTAAAAATAGCTGTGAAAAGAAGAGAGGTGAAAAGCAAAGGAGAAAAAGAAAGATATAAGCATCTGAATGCAGAGTTCCAGAGAATAGCAAGAAGAGATAAGAAAGCCTTCTTCAGTAAATTGAAGAAAGTAGGGAAAACCACTAGACCATTCAGGTATGACCTAAATCAAATCCCTTATGATTATACAGTGGAAGTGAGAAATAGATTTAAGGGCCTAGATCTGATAGATAGAGTGCCTGATGAACTATGGAATGAGATTCGTGACATTGTACAGGAGACAGGGATCAAGACCATCCCCATGGAATAGAAATGCAAAAAAGCAAAATGGCTGTCTGGGGAGGCCTTATAAATAGCTGTGAAAAGAAGAGAGGTGAAAAGCAAAGGAGAAAAGGAAAGATATAAGCATCTGAATGCAGAGTTCCAGAGAATAGCAAGAAGAGATAAGAAAGCCTTCTTCAGTGATCAATGCAAATAAATAGAGGAAAAGAACAGAATGGGAAAGACTAGAGATCTCTTCAAGAAAATTAGAGATACCAAGCGAACATTTCATGCAAAGATGGGCTCGATAAAGGACAGATACGTGTATATACACAGATTAATATAAACATATACATTCTCTTGTTCTGTCAGCTGAAAGTACCCCCAAAAAAATGGAACCTCAGGTGTAATGAGCACACCTAGCACAGTGATCTTGGTGCATAAAGCCATTCTAAAATTATAGAAACAAGGCACCTCAGAAAATGTCTAATTCTACACTTAGTGCAGGAAAGGTGAGCCCAGAGCATCTCACAGTAACAGAAAATAAGAAGGTGTTAAAACCAAACTCATCTTACTAAAGAATATTCGAAGGTGTAAAGAAGACAACTGAAAGAGCGCCCAGTGGCCAAAGCTTCAACAATTTGATCAAGCAGAATAAAGTCACATAAGATTATAGCCCAAAGTATAAAGTAAATATTAATGAATGCATACTGATATAAATAAATGGTTCAATGAAGTATTAAAACCTGGAGAAGGAAATAGCAACCCACTCCAATGTTCTTACTTGCAAAATCCCTGGGATAGAGGAGCCTGGCAGGCTACAGTCTATGGGGTTGCAAAGAACTGGATATGACATAGAAACTAAGCACACACATTACAGTCAGATTCTTTACTTTCAGAGCTACCAAGGAAACCCTCAAAACACATGCACACAAAGTATTAAAATGGGAGAGAATGGACAAATTCCCCATGTATAACAATTCCAAATAATTTACGTAGATTCTCTTCCCTAAAGGGAGTTATGGGCTTAAGTGTTGTGTGAATACAGAAAATTATTTCCAAAAAGTGCAGTATGGAAAAAGGGGAAAAGAATAACTTAATAGTGAAGAAACCAGATAAACACTACCTCAGCCAGGTGATCAAGGTTAATACCAACAATCATAAAGCATATTGATAGCATATACCCTTGATCTGTGATGTAAATGAAAATTTCTCTCTTCTGTTTTCTTCCCCCCAAACCCTTCACCTTAATCTACGTATGGAACAACATCAAATAAATTCCAAAAGTATCAATGTTGATACACTGTACATAATACTGTACCAGTGTGCCTCAAAATTGTGAAGGTCATCAAAAATAAAGGAAAGTCTAAGAACATTCACAAACAAGAGGAGCCTAAGGAGATGTGGCTATTAAGTGTTAATAGGATCCTGGAACAGATGTAGGACATGAGAAAAAAAAAAAAAAAACTAAAATAAATCTAAATAAAGTATGGACTTAAGCGGACAGTGCATCAACACTGGTTTGTTAGTTGTAACAATATACCATACTAATGTAAGATGTTCATAATGGGGGGAAGTGAGGAGCATATAGGGACTTTCTGTACTATTTTCCTTATTATTCTGTACACCTGAATCAATTGTTAAAAGAAAAAGTCTATTTCTAGGGGAAAAAAGTACATTTCTGAGACCTGCTCAAAAAGATTCTTATGTAAGAGTGCTAAAGCCGACTATTGATGATCCTGATTTCTCTGGTCCATGACCACATTTGGAGGAAGACTGCTCTGGTGTGTGATATTTTTTTCATTGTAGAAGTAGTCTTGTTCATTGGTGTAGCTCTAGACACCAGGTCTAAGTATGTATTTTTGTTGTTATTTGGTTGCTAAATCATATCTGACTCTTCTGCGACCCTGTGGATCGTAGTCTGCCAGGTTACTCTGTCAATGGAATTTCCCAGGCAGGAATACTGGACCAGATTGCCATTTCCTTCTCCAGGGAATCTTGTCAACCTAGGGACTGAACTTACATCTTTTTTATTGGCAGGCTTCTTTACCACTGAGCCACCTGGGAAGCAAAGTATGTATTAGGCAACCAGTAAACATAATATCGGAGAAGGCAATGGCAACTCACTCCAATGTTCTTGCCTGGAAAATCCCATGGACAGAGGAGCCTGGTAGGCTGCGGTCCGTGGGGTCGCTAAGGGTCAGACACGACTGAGCGACTTCACTTTCACTTTTCACTTTCATGCATTGGAGAAGGAAATGGCAACCCACTCCAGTGTTCTTGCCTGGAGAATCCCAGGGGCAGGGGAGCCTGGTGGGCTGCCGTCTATGGGGTCACACAGGATCGGACACGACTGAAGCGACTTAGCAGCAGCAGGAGCAAACATAGTATCTGCTGACCATTGATTTAACTTGCCATTAGTAAATGCATTTCAATTACATCTCTGTCTAAGATAAAAATAGATAACTACTTTCCTGTGATCAGCTTCTATTTATAGTTTTCCTATTGTTTTCCTGTGTGCTGTTCATTTCAGGAACATCTCTATAATGCTCATGTATATCAAATTTTTAATTTCTTCCCCAAAGCATTCATGGCACTATTGATAACTGATTGATATAAACTGTCACATACATACATTTAAATAAAAATAATATTTAATAGAAATCTAAATATAAAAATTGCTGTTCAAGGAATCCATATTTTAGGTTACTTTCTTTTCTTTTGAGGATATATGTGGTCCAACATGTAGGCCAGGATAACTTCTCCATCTTGAAATGTTTAACTTAATTATATCTACAAAATCCTTTTGCCTTATGAGGTACAATTCACAGGTCCCAGAGATTAGGACACAAATATATTTTGAATGCTGTTATTCAGCCACAATCAGTTATGAACTGAAATTCCCTCCATAGTCTGTCTTGCTGATATCATGACATTATAATCCATCTCTTAACTTCAGATATAATTTCTTGGTTGAGAGCACCAACATCTTTATATTTTCCCCTTTTCTCTCTTCCAAATTCTGCTCACCCTACTCCAAATGCCTACTCAGACACTGCTACAAGATTTATTTTATATCTTGTAAAATTCAACTAGTTAAAATCAAAGTCATCAATCATCCTTCAAATGTGCCCTCCTACATAATTCAGTGTTTTTTCTTAGTTTTATTATAATCACAGCCTACTTATATTTCAAACCTTGCCCATCTTTGAAATCACAATACATCCAGTAAGGCATCTGCCAAGTATATCATTTCTGTAAATTCTATAATGTTCAATTTACATTACATCCAGTCCCCTGGCTTTAAATATCATCTGTATGCTAATGACTGGGAAATGTACACTTCCATCTCTCATGTTTCTCCTGAACTCCAAACTAGTAATCTAACTGCCTTGGCTATAAATATCTCCATTTGAATGTCCAAGACATGTGATGAGAAAACAGCTGTTTTGAGTTGCTGCCTAGGCATTTGACAGTATGATATTTTACAGTATGACAACCCTACTTCACCCAGAATTTGGACATTTAAATAAGGACCTGAGCTTATGATTCCTGCCACCAGTTTGTTTTTGCTTTCCTGAGGCACCTTTTAAAATAATCTCAAATGAAGCAACTGACAAATAACTAATCTCAAAAATATACAAGCAACTCCTGTAGCTCAATTCCAGAAAAATAAATGACCCAATCAAAAAATGGGCCAAAGAACTAGACATTTCTCCAAAGAAGACATACAGATGGCTCACAAACACATGAAAAGATGCTCAACATCACTCATTATCAGAGAAATGCACATCAAAACCACAATGAGGTACCATTTCACGCCAGTCAGAATGGCTGTGATCCAAAAGTCTACAAGCAATAAATGCTGGAGAGGGTGTGGAGAAAAGGGAACCCTCTTACACTGTTGGTGGGAATGCAAACTAGTACAGCCACTATGGAGAACAGTGTGGAGATTCCTTTAAAAACTGGAAATAGAACTCCCTTATGATCCAGCAATCCCACTGCTGGGCATACACACCGAGGAAGCCAGAATTGAAAGAGACACATGTACCCCAATGTTCATCACAGCACTGTTTATAATAGCCAGGACATGGAAGCAACTTAGATGTCCATCAGCAGATGAATGGATAAGAAAGCAGTGGTACATATACACAATGAAGTATTCAGTTCAGTTCAGTCGCTCAGTCGTGTCTGACTCTTCGCAACCCCATGAATCACAGCACGCCATGGCTCCCTGTCCATCACCATCTCCCGAAGTTCACTCAGACTCATGTCCATCGAGTCCATGATGCCATCCAGCCATCTCATCCTCGGTCATCCTCTTCTCCTCCTGCCCCCAATCCCTCCTAGCATTAGAGTCTTTTCCAATGAGTCAACTCTTCGCATGAGGTGGCCAAAGTACTGGAGTTCCAGTTTTAGCATCATTCCTTCCAAAGAAATCCCAGGGTTGATCTCCTTCAGAATGGACTGGTTGGATCTCCTTGCAGTCCAAGGGACTCTCAAGAGTCTTCTCCAACACCACAGTTCAAACGCATCAATACTTCGGCACTCAGCCTTCTTCACAGTCCAACTCTCACATCCATACATGACCACAGGAAAAACCATAGCCTTGACTAGATGGACCTTAGT
>SJYT01061134.1:223649-234296 GCA_006410635.1 Cephalophus harveyi | reverse complement strand
GGCAATTTGTTCTCTGGTTCCTCTGCCTTTTCTAAAACCAGCTTGAACATCAGGGAGTTTACAGTTCACGTATTGCTGAAGCCTGGCTTGGAGGATTTTGAGCATTACTTTACTAGCATGTGAGATGAGTGCAATTGTGCAGTAGTTTGAGCATTCTTTGGCATTGCCTTTCTTTGGAATTGGAATGGAGTATTACTCAGCCATTAAAAAGAACACATTTGAATCAATTCTAATGAGGTGGATGAAACTGTAGCCGATTATACAGAGTGAAGTAAGCCGGAAAGAAAAACACCAATACAGTATACTAACGCATATATATGGAATTTAGAAAGATGGTAACGATAACATTGTATGCAAGCCAGAGAGACACAGATGTATTGAACAGTCTTTTGGACTCTGTGGGACAGGGAGAGGGTAGGATGATTTGGGAGAATGGCATTGAAACATATATAATATCATATAAGATATGAATTGCCAATCTAGGTTCGGTGCAGGATACAGGATGCTTGGGGCTGGTGCACTGGGATGACCCAGAGGGATGGTATGGGGAGGGAGGTGGGAGGGGGGTTCAGGATTGGGAACATGTGTACATCCATGGCAGATTCATGTTGATGTATGGCAAAACCAATACAATATTGTAAAGTAATTAGCCTCCAAATAAAATAAAAAAAATTAAATTAAAAATAAAAATAAAATAACCTCTTAAAAGTTTTGTCCACAAAGTGTTAGTGACCTCTATCCAAATCATAAAAGTAATAGGTTTTTGCTAACCTGCTCTCTCTCTCCTGCTTGCTCATGACCTGGAATGGAAGACTGCCCTTCCACTAGCTGATTGGATCCCTCACCCTCATTTCTAGAATCTATAAGTAAGAAATCTGGTGATTTTACTTCCTTTGTGTGGGTGTAATTGCCCCTTCTATCAAAATGACCCAGGGGTTTTTACTTCCCCAGAGTTGGAACTCAGAAGCTAAGGGAGCTATCTGCCAATGCTGTGTGAGTGATTTATACCTTCTCACTTAACAAGTTATAATCTGCATATTTTTAATTAAATATACCAGTTATTCCCCTCCCCCCTGCCCATCACACCAACATGCTCAAAATGAATTAAGATCTCACCATATTTTCATAAGTGCTTTTCATCAGGTTAAGAAAGCTCAGGCTAAGGAAATCCTTTTTGTTCCTAATTTGTTGAGTGTTTTTATCACCAATTTTATCAAATGCTCTTTTTGAATCTTTTGAAATAATCATGAAGTTTTGTCTTTTATTATATTAATATTATAACATTAATTGATTTTAAAATGTTGAATCAACTTTATATTCCTCAGAAAAATCTGAGGAATAGATTTTATACCACTTGGTCATGGTATAAAAATATTAAAATATGTTAATAATTTAGTTTGCTAATATTTTGTTGAGGATATTTGTATCTATATTAATAAAGAATATTGATCTACAATTTTCTTTTCTCATGATATAATTTTCTGGTTTTAGTGTCCAATTAATAGAGTGAACTAACTCCTCTTCCATGTTTTAAAAGAATTTGAGAAGGATTGATATTAATTTCTCTTTAAACTTTTGGTAGAATTTACATTTATCAGGTCCTGAACTTTTCTTTGTGGGAAATTTTTCTAATTACTAATTCAACATATTTATTTATTATTGTTCCCTTTAGACATTCTGTGTATTCTCGAATCAGTTATGGTAGTCTGTGTCCTTCTAGAAATTTGCTCATTTCATCTGCTTCAACTAATTTATCAAATGTTCACAGTATTCCTTTATAAGCCTTTCTATTTCCATAAGATCAGCAGTAATGGCTTCCTTCTTGGTTTAACTTATTTGAGTCTTTGTTTTTTAATTCATCAGTATCGCTAAAAATTTGTCAGCACCATTTATTGTTTTTCAAAGAGATACATTTAATTTAGTAGATTTTCTCTTCTGCATTTTTGTTATCTCTACACTTAACCTTTAATACTTTCTTCTGTTTTCTCCTTTGGGGTTTACTTTGTTGTCTACAATGGATTTTAAATTCAAAACTTAGCAACATTTGACCCTGTGTTACATCCCATCCTTCATAGCATACGCTTTCCTAATATCTCCTACCCAAAGTATTATTTATCTTTTCACTTCTCTGACCTCTCCTCTCCTTCTAATTCAATTTTCCTGGCTTATCCTCATATCCTGGAACTTAAAGAATTGGAATTCTTCAAGTGTTGGTCTTAACATCTTTTCTTTCATTTATGGTAGATGCTGTCACTTGCTTCTCAAACTCAGCATGGTAGGGCCCATTTTCTAAGAATAGCTGGGAGAGAGCCCTTAACTGTGGCAAGAGGCTTCATTCAATGACTCATCAACATAGGACTATAAAGGCCTGAAAACTTCCCTTAACTTTGGAAAATTTGAAATTCTGTTTTGGTTTCAGCTTCCATGAGGTCTTTTATATTTCATCATAGTGCAGCTTCTCCCACTGCCCAACGCTCTTTTTTTTTTTTTTCTTTCTAATATGTTTTGACCTTAAGAACGCTCCCTTATAAACTTCCTACATGCTGATTAACATAACAGAGTTAGTTTCTTGGGAAATTCAAAGTGAAACATTACTGTATACTCTCTCCATAGGTGATTTCATCTACAGCAACAGTTCCTTCCCCTACTATATGCTAACAATCAGTAATTTCTATCTCTATGCCAGATGTCCTCCAAAAGCTAGACAGTATATCTTACAGATGTCTCAAAATATTCACTTTAATACCTCATAGTCAGCTAGAAAAAAGCACCCCAAAAATGAAAGTCATGATTTCCATGCTGAAACTTTATCCTCCTTCATCTCTATGTAGTTTCAGTTCAGTGCAGTTCAATGGCTCAGTTGTGTCCAAATATTTGTGACCTCATGGACTGCAGTACACCAGGCTTCCCTGTCCGTCACCAACTCCCAGAGCTTACTCAAGTTCATGTCCATCGCATCGGTGAGGCGATCCAACCATCTCATCCTCTATTGTCCCCTTCTCCTCCCACCTTCAATCTTTCCCAGCATCAGGGTTTTTTCAGATGAGTCAGTTCTACGCATCAGGTGGCCAAAGTATTGGAGTTTCAGCTTCAGCATCAGTCAGTCCTTCAAATGATTATTCAGGACTGATTTCCTTTAGGATGGACTGGTTGGATCTCCTTGCTATCCAAGGGACTCTCAAGAGTATTCTCCACACCACAGTTAAAAAGCATCAATTCTTCGGCACTCAGCTTTCTTTATGGTCCAATTCTCACATCCATATGTGACTAGTGGGAAAACCATAGCTTTGACTAGATGTCAACCTTTGTTGACAATGTCTCTGCTTTTTAATAATCTGTCTAGGTTGGTCATAACTTTTCTTCCAAGCAGTAAGCATCTTTTAATTTCATGGCTGCAGTCACCATCTGCAGTGATTTTGGAGTCCCCCAAAATAAAGTCTGTCACTGTTTTGTTTCCCCATCTATTTGCCATGAAGTGATGGGACCTCCAGATGCCATGATCTTAGCTTTCTGAATGTTGAGTTTTAAGCCAGTTTTTTCACTCTCCTCTTTCCCTTTCATCAAGAGGCTCTTTAGTTCTTCTTTGCTTTCTGCCATACGTGTGGTGTCATCTGCATATCTGATGTTATTGATATTTCTCCTGGCAATCTTGATTCCAGCTTGTGCTTCTTCCAGCCCAGTGTTTCTCATGATGTACTCTGCATATAAGTTAAAAAAACAGGGTGACAACATACAGCCTTGATTTTCTCCCTTCCTTATTTGGAACCAGTCTGTTGTTCCATGTCCAATTCTAACTGTATTTTCTTGACCTGCATACAGATTTCTCAGTAAGCAGGTCAGGTGGTCTGGTATTCCCATCTCTTGAAGAATTTTTCAGTTTGTTGTGATCCACACAGTCAAAGACTTTGGCATAGTCAATAAAACAGAAGTAGATGTTTTTCTGGAACTCTCTAGCTTTTTCGATGATCTAGTGGATGTTGGCAATTTGATCTTTGGTTCTTCTGCCTTTTCTAAACCCAGTGTGAATATCTGGAAGTTCATGGTTCACATACTGTTTTAGCCTGGCTTGGAGAATTTTGAGCATTACTTTGCTAATGTGTGAGATGAGTGCATTTGTGTGGTAGTTTGAGCATTCTTTGGCATTGCCTTTCTTAGGGATTGAAATGAAAACTGACCTTTTCCAATCCTGTGGCCACTGCTGAGCTTTCCAAATTTGCTGGCATATTGAGTACAGCACCCATTTGAATGCAGAGTTCCAAAGAATAGCAAGGAAAAATAAGAAAGCCTTCCTCAGTGATCAGTGCAAAGAAATAGAGGAAAACAATAGAATGGGAAAGAAGAAATATTTCTTCAAGAAAATTAGAGATACCGAGGGACCATTTTACAATTCAAAATAGCTCAACTGGAATTCCATCACCTCCATTAGCTTTATTCGTAGTGATGCTTCCTAAGGCTCACTTGTCTTCACATTCCAGAATGTCTGGCTCTAGGTAAGTGATCACACCATCGTGATTGTCTGGGTCATGAAAATCTTTATTGTATAATTCTTCAGTGTATTCTTACCACTTCTTCTTAATATCTTCTGCTTCTGTTAGATCCATACCATTTCTGTCCTTTATTGAGCCCACGAAATGTTCCCTTGGTATCTCTAATTTTCTTGAAGAGATCTCATGTCTTTCCCATTCTGTTGTTTTCCTATATTTCTTTGCACTGATCACTGAGGAAGGCTTTCTTATCTCTCTGCTAGTCTTTGGAACTCTGCACTCAAATAAGTATATCTCTCCTTTTCTTCTTTGCTTTTAGCTTCTTTTCTTTTCTCAGCTATTTGTATGGCCTCCTCAGACAACCATTTTGCCTTTTTGCATTTCTTTTTGGGGGATGGTCTTGATCCCTGCCNACTGAGGAAGGCTTTCTTATCTCTCTGCTAGTCTTTGGAACTCTGCACTCAAATAAGTATATCTCTCCTTTTCTTCTTTGCTTTTAGCTTCTTTTCTTTTCTCAGCTATTTGTATGGCCTCCTCAGACAACCATTTTGCCTTTTTGCATTTCTTTTTGGGGGATGGTCTTGATCCCTGCCTCCTGAACAATGTCATGAACATTTGTCCATAGTTCTTCAGGCACTCTATCAGATCTAATCCCTTGAATCTATTTGTCATGTCCACTGTATAATTGTAAGGGATTTGATTTAGGTCATACCTGAGTGGTCTAGTAGTTTCCCCTACTTTCTTCAATTTAAGTCTAATTTGGCAATAAGAAGTTCATGATCTGAGCCATCGTCAGTTTAGCTGAAATGTATTGTAAGAAAATCTTTGATTCAGACTTTTCCAAAATCTAGTTACATGTACAGGACTCAATACAGTCACCATAACACTGAATAGATAGGTAGGGATCAGTAGTTCTAACGTAAGGTGTTCTCCTGAGCACTTTACATGTATTAACTCAGTTACTTCTCACAACTCTATGAAATAAATTTTTTCACATTTAAAAATCTTTATAGAAAGTATCATACAAAATGTATATAAAATATTCAAGATCATAATATCTAAACAAGGATTTGTGCATCAATAATATGTGTCCTAAAATCCCTATGCTAATTATTTTCTCACATTGCCTTATTACACAACTGTTGCTCTGAGCTTTGAATGCATTTGGTCAAAATGGATTGGCAAACAGCACAGCTACTCATATACATATGTTTTGGTAAGAACCACAATGGACAGCAACATGTGGTTTGACAATGCTATAATTTTTGTATCTTCTAGGATTGTTGAAAGAAATATCAGCTTTCCATGACCAGAAAGGAAGATTCCTGATCATAGGGTGACAAAAGTCTGCCTAAATAAGCTCATACTATGTCCTTTTCTGTTAGCATGTTTGCAGTAACACTACACAGAATGTAAAACCTATCTGGCACTTATCTATATATTCTCATGTGTGTATACCATAGCAAAGCCTTATCCATCCATCCATCAGATGAGCAAGCTAGAAGAGAAAATTTGAGTGCTATTGAAATCTGTATTTTTCTCTCACTCCTCAAAAGTAATTAATGGTTGAGTCACTATACTATGAGAGCTTCCCAGGTGATGCAATTGTAAAGAATCTGCCTGCTAATGCAGGAAGCACAAGAGATGTGGATTCAATCCTTGGGTCAGGAAGATCCCCTGGAGTAGGAAATGGCAACCCATTTTGGTATTCTTGCTTGGAAAATTCCATGATTAGAGGAGCCTGATTGGCTATAGTCCATGTGGTTGCAGAGTCAGACATGACTGAGTGACTGAGATACAGAGTGAAGTAAGCCGGAAAGAAAAACACCAATACAGTATACTAACGCATATATATGGAATTTAGAAAGATGGTAACGATAACATTGTATGCAAGCCAAAGAGACACAGATGTATTGAACAGTCTTTTGGACTCTGTGGGACAGGGAGAGGGTAGGATGATTTGGGAGAATGGCATTGAAACATATATAATATCATATAAGATATGAATTGCCAATCTAGGTTCGGTGCAGGATACAGGATGCTTGGGGCTGGTGCACTGGGATGACCCAGAGGGATGGTATGGGGAGGGAGGTGGGAGGGGGGTTCAGGATTGGGAACATGTGTACATCCATGGCAGATTCATGTTGATGTATGGCAAAACCAATACAATATTGTAAAGTAATTAGCCTCCAAATAAAATAAAAAAAATTAAATTAAAAATAAAAATAAAATAACCTCTTAAAAGTTTTGTCCACAAAGTGTTAGTGACCTCTATCCAAATCATAAAAGTAATAGGTTTTTGCTAACCTGCTCTCTCTCTCCTGCTTGCTCATGACCTGGAATGGAAGACTGCCCTTCCACTAGCTGATTGGATCCCTCACCCTCATTTCTAGAATCTATAAGTAAGAAATCTGGTGATTTTACTTCCTTTGTGTGGGTGTAATTGCCCCTTCTATCAAAATGACCCAGGGGTTTTTACTTCCCCAGAGTTGGAACTCAGAAGCTAAGGGAGCTATCTGCCAATGCTGTGTGAGTGATTTATACCTTCTCACTTAACAAGTTATAATCTGCATATTTTTAATTAAATATACCAGTTATTCCCCTCCCCCCTGCCCATCACACCAACATGCTCAAAATGAATTAAGATCTCACCATATTTTCATAAGTGCTTTTCATCAGGTTAAGAAAGCTCAGGCTAAGGAAATCCTTTTTGTTCCTAATTTGTTGAGTGTTTTTATCACCAATTTTATCAAATGCTCTTTTTGAATCTTTTGAAATAATCATGAAGTTTTGTCTTTTATTATATTAATATTATAACATTAATTGATTTTAAAATGTTGAATCAACTTTATATTCCTCAGAAAAATCTGAGGAATAGATTTTATACCACTTGGTCATGGTATAAAAATATTAAAATATGTTAATAATTTAGTTTGCTAATATTTTGTTGAGGATATTTGTATCTATATTAATAAAGAATATTGATCTACAATTTTCTTTTCTCATGATATAATTTTCTGGTTTTAGTGTCCAATTAATAGAGTGAACTAACTCCTCTTCCATGTTTTAAAAGAATTTGAGAAGGATTGATATTAATTTCTCTTTAAACTTTTGGTAGAATTTACATTTATCAGGTCCTGAACTTTTCTTTGTGGGAAATTTTTCTAATTACTAATTCAACATATTTATTTATTATTGTTCCCTTTAGACATTCTGTGTATTCTCGAATCAGTTATGGTAGTCTGTGTCCTTCTAGAAATTTGCTCATTTCATCTGCTTCAACTAATTTATCAAATGTTCACAGTATTCCTTTATAAGCCTTTCTATTTCCATAAGATCAGCAGTAATGGCTTCCTTCTTGGTTTAACTTATTTGAGTCTTTGTTTTTTAATTCATCAGTATCGCTAAAAATTTGTCAGCACCATTTATTGTTTTTCAAAGAGATACATTTAATTTAGTAGATTTTCTCTTCTGCATTTTTGTTATCTCTACACTTAACCTTTAATACTTTCTTCTGTTTTCTCCTTTGGGGTTTACTTTGTTGTCTACAATGGATTTTAAATTCAAAACTTAGCAACATTTGACCCTGTGTTACATCCCATCCTTCATAGCATACGCTTTCCTAATATCTCCTACCCAAAGTATTATTTATCTTTTCACTTCTCTGACCTCTCCTCTCCTTCTAATTCAATTTTCCTGGCTTATCCTCATATCCTGGAACTTAAAGAATTGGAATTCTTCAAGTGTTGGTCTTAACATCTTTTCTTTCATTTATGGTAGATGCTGTCACTTGCTTCTCAAACTCAGCATGGTAGGGCCCATTTTCTAAGAATAGCTGGGAGAGAGTCCTTAACTGTGGCAAGAGGCTTCATTCAATGACTCATCAACATAGGACTATAAAGGCCTGAAAACTTCCCTTAACTTTGGAAAATTTGAAATTCTGTTTTGGTTTCAGCTTCCATGAGGTCTTTTATATTTCATCATAGTGCAGCTTCTCCCACTGCCCAACGCTCTTTTTTTTTTTTTTCTTTCTAATATGTTTTGACCTTAAGAACGCTCCCTTATAAAATTCCTACATGCTGATTAACATAACAGAGTTAGTTTCTTGGGAAATTCAAAGTGAAACATTACTGTATACTCTCTCCATAGGTGATTTCATCTACAGCAATAGTTCCTTCCCTTACTATATGCTAACAATCAGTAATTTCTATCTCTATGCCAGATGTCCTCCAAAAGCTAGACAGTATATCTTACAGATGTCTCAAAATATTCACTTTAATACCTCATAGTCAGCTAGAAAAAAGCACCCCAAAAATGAAAGTCATGATTTCCATGCTGAAACTTTATCCTCCTTCATCTCTATGTAGTTTCAGTTCAGTGCAGTTCAATGGCTCAGTTGTGTCCAAATATTTGTGACCTCATGGACTGCAGTACACCAGGCTTCCCTGTCCGTCACCAACTCCCAGAGCTTACTCAAGTTCATGTCCATCGCATCGGTGAGGCGATCCAACCATCTCATCCTCTATTGTCCCCTTCTCCTCCCACCTTCAATCTTTCCCAGCATCAGGGTTTTTTCAGATGAGTCAGTTCTACGCATCAGGTGGCCAAAGTATTGGAGTTTCAGCTTCAGCATCAGTCATTCCTTCAAATGAATATTCAGGACTGATTTCCTTTAGGATGGACTGGTTGGATCTCCTTGCTATCCAAGGGACTCTCAAGAGTATTCTCCACACCACAGTTAAAAAGCATCAATTCTTCGGCACTCAGCTTTCTTTATGGTCCAATTCTCACATCCATATGTGACTAGTGGGAAAACCATAGCTTTGACTAGATGTCAACCTTTGTTGACAATGTCTCTGCTTTTTAATAATCTGTCTAGGTTGGTCATAACTTTTCTTCCAAGCAGTAAGCATCTTTTAATTTCATGGCTGCAGTCACCATCTGCAGTGATTTTGGAGTCCCCCAAAATAAAGTCTGTCACTGTTTTGTTTCCCCATCTATTTGCCATGAAGTGATGGGACCTCCAGATGCCATGATCTTAGCTTTCTGAATGTTGAGTTTTAAGCCAGTTTTTTCACTCTCCTCTTTCCCTTTCATCAAGAGGCTCTTTAGTTCTTCTTTGCTTTCTGCCATACGTGTGGTGTCATCTGCATATCTGATGTTATTGATATTTCTCCTGGCAATCTTGATTCCAGCTTGTGCTTCTTCCAGCCCAGTGTTTCTCATGATGTACTCTGCATATAAGTTAAAAAAACAGGGTGACAACATACAGCCTTGATTTTCTCCCTTCCTTATTTGGAACCAGTCTGTTGTTCCATGTCCAATTCTAACTGTATTTTCTTGACCTGCATACAGATTTCTCAGTAAGCAGGTCAGGTGGTCTGGTATTCCCATCTCTTGAAGAATTTTTCAGTTTGTTGTGATCCACACAGTCAAAGACTTTGGCATAGTCAATAAAACAGAAGTAGATGTTTTTCTGGAACTCTCTAGCTTTTTCGATGATCTAGTGGATGTTGGCAATTTGATCTTTGGTTCTTCTGCCTTTTCTAAACCCAGTGTGAATATCTGGAAGTTCATGGTTCACATACTGTTTTAGCCTGGCTTGGAGAATTTTGAGCATTACTTTGCTAATGTGTGAGATGAGTGCATTTGTGTGGTAGTTTGAGCATTCTTTGGCATTGCCTTTCTTAGGGATTGAAATGAAAACTGACCTTTTCCAATCCTGTGGCCACTGCTGAGCTTTCCAAATTTGCTAGCATATTGAGTACAGCACCCATTTGAATGCAGAGTTCCAAAGAATAGCAAGGAAAAATAAGAAAGCCTTCCTCAGTGATCAGTGCAAAGAAATAGAGGAAAACAATAGAATGGGAAAGAAGAAATATTTCTTCAAGAAAATTAGAGATACCGAGGGACCATTTTACAATTCAAAATAGCTCAACTGGAATTCCATCACCTCCATTAGCTTTATTCGTAGTGATGCTTCCTAAGGCTCACTTGTCTTCACATTCCAGAATGTCTGGCTCTAGGTAAGTGATCACACCATCGTGATTGTCTGGGTCATGAAAATCTTTATTGTATAATTCTTCAGTGTATTCTTACCACTTCTTCTTAATATCTTCTGCTTCTGTTAGATCCATACCATTTCTGTCCTTTATTGAGCCCA
>SJYT01061134.1:213208-223282 GCA_006410635.1 Cephalophus harveyi | reverse complement strand
TACTCTTCTGCCCAATTTCTTTCATTTGGTTTGTACCATGGGAAAGAAGTACATCAAAGCTGTATATTGTCACCCTGCTTATTTAACTTATATGCAGAGTACATTATGTGAAATGCTGGACTGGATGAAGCACAGACTGTAATCAAGATTGTCAGGAGAAATATCAATAATCTCAGATATGCCTTAACACCACCCTTATGGCAGAAAGCAAAGAAGAACTAAAGAGCCTCTTGATGAAATTGAAAGAGGAGAGTGAAAATGTTGGCTTAAAATTCAGCATTCAGAAAGCTAAGGTCATGGCACCTGGGCCCATCACTTCATGGGAAATAGATGGGGAAACAGTGGAAATAGCAGCTGATTTTATTTTCTTGGACTCCAAAACCACTCCAGATGGTGACTGCAGCCTTGAAATTAAAAGATGTTTACTGCTTGGAAGAAAAGTTATGACCAACCTAGACAGCTAATTAAAAAGCAGAGATATTACTTTGCCAACAAAGGTCCGTCTAGTCAAAGCTATGGTTTTTCCAGTAGTCATCATGTATGAATGTGAGAGTTGGACTATAAAGAAAATTGAGCACCAAAGAATTGATGCTTTTGAACTGTGATGTTGGAGAAGACTCTTGAGAGTCCCTTGGACTGCAAGGAGATCCAACCAGTCCATCCTAAAGGAAATCAATCCTGAATATTCATTGGAAGAACTGATGCTGAAGCTGAAACTCCAATGCTTTGCCCACCTGAAGCAAATAACTGACTCTGTGGAAAAGACCCTGATGCTGGGAAAGGTTGAAGGCAGGAGGAGAAGAGGAAGACAGAGGATGAGATGGTTGAATGGCATCACTGACTCAATGGACATGAGTTTAAGTAAGTCCAAGAGTTGGTGATGGACAGGGAAGCTTGACATGCTGCAGTCCATGGGGTCGCAGAGTCAGACACGACTGGGTGACTGAATTGACTGACTTTCTCATATCGGGGCCATGTACATGCTACTTTCTCTCTACAGAATGTTCCCAATTCTGTACCTGAGTTAAGTCATACTTCATTTTTCCATTCAATCAACAATTTCTGGAGAAGGTTTGTGTGACTTCCAGAAGTAGATCAGTATTCCCTGGAACAAACACTCTTACCACTGTGCTTTTTCTTTCATAGCTAAATTGTCCAGTAATTGACCATTAAATACTTTTAAAATTACAGCCTAACCACATACAAGAACAGCATGAGAAGCTACCCTTAAATATATTTTGGACATTTTTATGTATTATATTCACAAACAACTAAATGCTTTTTAAAACTTTTATTTGATTTAATGACTTCCACTGGTTAAAACATTTTATTTCACCTACATTTGACTAGGGCCAAGGAGAAAAGCTGGCAGCTCGGTCAGTTTACAAAGACTCCTCTGGATCCAGATTTTCTGTCCATAAAACCAGCCTTGTTAAAAATAAATCATTAAGCATGTGAGAAATATATCTTAGGCTTTAAAAATCTAAGAAAAACCAACTTATTCATTGCCAAGATTCTGTTTGTTTGATAGAATTGCAGGACATTTGATTTGTACTTTATATAATACCAATATACCGCCCCTACTTATGGAGGGGACTGTGGACTAAAGCTGAATAGTTATTAAAACCAAGGGAAAGGGACAAAGCATTCAGTGGATTTGGGTACAGGAAAAGTCATTTAGCTGATACTGTAGATAAGAAGCATGTGAGTCAAGGAATCAAAAAGGAAGTGGGACAGGATTGAAGAAAAAAAGAAAGAAAGGTTAAGACTAGCCTTTAAAAATGTCCGAGTCAGGACCTTTCTCCTAAAATTGTCTATCCGATATTTCCTTCTGGGTGACACATGAGAACCAGGTCATAATGCTAATACCTGGGAGTAGGTTCTATTTAAAGTGTCCTTCATATCATCTCCACTTAGCATTTCCCACATTGCTGTTGCATGGCATATCTTGAGCGAAATGTGAAGACTTTAAGGTATGATTACATCTTATNCGATATTTCCTTCTGGGTGACACATGAGAACCAGGTCATAATGTTAATACCTGGGAGTAGGTTCTATTTAAAGTGTCCTTCATATCATCTCCACTTAGCATTTCCCACATTGCTGTTGCATGGCATATCTTGAGCGAAATGTGAAGACTTTAAGGTATGATTACATCTTATTCTTCTCCACTTTATGAACCATTTGTCTTCTCTTGAGGATAAAACATTTCTCAAATCCAGGAAAGAAAAAAGAAATTTTTTTCATTGAACACCTAGAATGCACCAGGACAATACTATCACATTTAATCTGTGCTGCAACCTTTGCACTGGCGATAACAATCTCCATTTCATAGGTTGGGAAACTGAGGGTCCAAAGGAATCAACATCTTTTCTACATCATAAGATTATTCCAGAGTTGTTTCCAAGTCTCATCCTTTTGTCCATTTTTTCCCCTCTATATCATGTTTAGTACCTATTGCCTTCCGTGTTTCTTTATGGCTCTTGATGCTATGAAAACATAAGCCCATTTCTCTTTATTTCACACAATCTGCTTCATACTTTGAGTAAAATGACTTCACAACAGTTGGTTGCCTTAAACAAGACATATTTATTTTAAATAGGTCCTGTCTTATGATCTGAAAAAGTTCAAAAATTCCAATTTACTGAAAGCAAACTTCAGACTATAGATGAGCTATGGAGGATGGGAAAGCCCTATTAGGATAAGCTGATTGGCTTTGAAGATTGTTGTTTTCTCAGTCATGTCCAACTCTGTGACCTCAAGGATTGCAGCATGCCACACCGGGCTTCCCTGTCCTTCACTGTCTCCCAGAGTTTGCTCAAACTCATGTGTATTGAGTCAATGATGCCATCCAACCATCTCATCTTCTGTCACCCCCTTCTTCTCCTGCTCTCAATCTTTCCCAACATGAGTCTTCTCCAATGAGTCAACTCTTTGCATCAGGTGGAGAAAGTATTGGAGGTTCAGCATCAGTCCTTCCAATGAATATTCAGGGCTGATTTCCTTTAGAATTGACTGGTTGGATCTCCTTGCTGTCCAAGGGACTCTCAAGAGTCTTCTCTAGCACTACAGTTCTAAAGCATCAGTTCTTCAGTGCTCAGCCTTCTTTATGGTCCAACTCTCACATCCATACATGACTTCTGGAAAAAAACATTGCTTTGACTATAGGGACCTTGCTTAACCATTTTTGAGGGTGACTGCAGACTGAAAGTGGAGGGGGGGGTCCTGCTTCCCACAAGACTGATGGCTTTTCAGAGGAGAATGACATTAGGGAAGGAGAGGTGGCAACTACTCTAATTGCCTGGCTTCAGGCCACTGCTGGCTCTCTGCTAGCTGGGGTTCTTTGTTCACTGGCTTCTTTCAAAGAGCTTTAGAGTCATATTTCTATAGCTGCAGAGCAAATAGAAATCTCTCAGGAAAAAAATTCCTAAAGTTAGAATCCAGATACCTGCCTTTTTATCAAGCCCTTAAGTTCATTTTGGTAGTGGTGGAAACAAGAATTACACTTTGAGAAACACTAAATTGGAGAGGGTCCTTTCTGACTGCACAACTCCTGAAAAGTATATTCCATGCAGATTTCTCTGTATCTCTAGTCTTTTTGCTAAACTTCCACCCACTTTCCTTTCCCCTCTTTCACCAACCCATTAACATTGTTTTAGTTTGTAATTTGTCTTTTATTTGTAAATTATTTGCATCTTTCTGCTCTATCAGTCAGTTCAGTTCAGTTCAGTCGCTCAGTCATGTCCGACTCTTTGCGACCCCACGAATCGCAGCACGCCAGGCCTCCCTGTTCATTACCATCTCCCGGAGTTCACTCAGACTCATGTCCATCGAGTCAGTGATGCCGTCCAGCCATCTCATCCTCCGTCGTCCCCTTCTCCTCCTGCCCGCAATCCCTCCCAGCATCAGAGTCTTTTCCAATGAGTCAGCTCTTCGCATGAGGCGGCCAAAGTACTGGAGTTTCAGCTTTAGCATCATTCCTTCGAAAGAAATCCCAGGGCTGATCTCCTTCAGAATGGACTGGTTGGATCTCCTTGCAGTCCAAGGGACTCTCAAGAGTCTTCTCCAACACCACAGTTCAAATGCATCAATTCCTTGGCACTCAGCCTTCTTCACAGTCCAACTTTCACATCCTTACATGACCACAGGAAAAACCATAGCCTTGACTAGACGGACCTAAGTCGGCAAAGTAATGTCTCTGCTTTTAAAAATGCTATCTAGGTTGGACATAACTTTTCTTTCAAGGAGTAAGCATCTTCTAATTTCATGGCTGCAGTCACCATCAGCAGTGATGTTGGAGCCCAAAAAAATAAAGTCTGACACTATAGATGCTCTATAGATGACTTTTTTTTTTTCTGTCTCTGATGATACAACTCTTGACAACAATGTAGTAGACAGGAGAGTAGATTCTTTTTTTATTAAAAGAAGTATTACTCTTTTGGAAAAGTGTATATCCAGGATATTAATACTGAGAGGGGTTCTAAAGTTGATATCACCTGTCATATTAGGATGGCAAATCAATATTTTTGATCTGCAAAGAAACAGAAAGCAAGTATGTTGGCCAAGAGAAGAGAAAAACAGTTTTATGGGGGGGAGGAAGGTCAGGCTTGACCTTTATCAAAATGATGGATTGAAATGACCCAAAATGTTAACAGACTGCTTATGTTGAGATGACCAGATACCACAGTCACTGAAGTAATTATAGCTTAGAAACAAAGCCAATTAAATTTAAGTAATTTGCCTAATAAAGGTGGAAAGGGAGGCAAGTTGTTATTTTTTTTTATCTTATATAGATCAGTTTTGGCAGAAGGATTGAATTAGAGTTAAATTATAGTTTCTCTCTTTTGTTACCCAGGTTCCCAAATAACAATATTACCATATATGGCATTTAAAGATAATCTCTGAACAGTCTCTTTCAAAGTCTTTGGCTATAAACTCTCAGGAACATTACCTAATCTTATTTTTTCATGTAACACAATTATAAAAATGTCTCTCAAATCTATATCTATAGTTCTTTTTATTTTTTAGGATATAGTCTTGAATTCCCTATACAAATTCAACATGTTCCACAAAAAACTTAATTTTTGTCTCATCATAATAGCTCCCTTGGCAGACTTAATTCTATTTTTGAAAATGCTACTAGCATTCTCTATGTAACTAATGCTTAAAATCAGAGAGGAGCCCTTAACCTGCCCCATATCTCAGAACCAATCTTTCATCCAGTTCTTCGAACTTTTGCCTTAAAATATTTTTCTGATTTTCAGCATTATGACCTTTGACCAAGTCTTAACTTCACTTGGAGCTTTCATACATAACTTCTAACTAGTTTGGGTTTTTCTGGTCTGTTTGCTTGTTTGCCATTTTATTTTTTTTCAAGTATCTTCCCTATTCAGCCAGTTCTGGACTCTACCACCAGATTAGTATTTCTAAATCATAGGTCTCATCTTGTGATTTAAATTTTCAATGTTTTACCAATGTGTATAAAATAAATGATTAACCTTGTGCCAGGTATTGAAAGCCAGTTATTTTTCTATTATAAAGAAAAGTACTTTCAGCCAGTTCTGGACTCTACCACCAGATTAGTATTTCTAAATCATAGGTCTCATCTTGTGATTTAAATTTTCAATGTTTTACCAATGTGTATAAAATAAATGATTAACCTTGTGCCAGGTATTGAAAGCCAGTTATTTTTCTATTATAAAGAAAAGTAAATAAAGTTCCCTTTATGTACTTTTAATTTCTACAAATAGCTGTATTGGCTAAAATGATGACCCCCTAAAAGAATGTCTATCTGAAACCTGTAAATGTGATCTTATTTGGGAAAAAAAGTCTTTGCAGATATAATTAAGTCAAGGATCTTGAGACGAGGTCATCCTAGATTAGGGTGGGCCCTCAATTCAGTGACATGTGTCCTTCATTACAAGAGAAGACAAGAGGAGAAGGTCATGTGAAGAGGGAGAGAGAGACTGAAGTCATCTGAGCCAAGAAACACCAGGAGTCATCAGAGGCTGGAAGAAGTGAGGAAGGATTCTCTCCTCAGTCCTTCCCAGGGAATGTTGCCCTGCTGACACCTTGATTTCAGACTCATGGCCTCTAAAACTGGCAGAGAAGCATGTCACTTGTTTTAAGATACCCAGCTTGTGGTACTGAGTTATGGCAGTCCTAGAAAGCTGACTCAATATGTTAAACCAAGCCTGCTTAAAGAAGTCTGTTTCTGTGGTTTCCCCTGATGCTCACCATACCTTTGCACCTACTGAAATGATAAGGAGAATTTTTAAGCTCTAAATATATGAGAGACACAATTTCAAGACTTTCCATATATTAAATTCTTTAAATATTTCATCAGTCTATAAAATAGGTCTTATTGTATCTATAGATAACTAGGCATACATTCTAGATCAACTAAAGTTTAACAGACTTAATCTTACTCTAGAATCCATTCTCTTAATGAATCCAAAAACAT
Source organism: Cephalophus harveyi (assembly GCA_006410635.1). Classification (NCBI taxonomy): domain Eukaryota; kingdom Metazoa; phylum Chordata; class Mammalia; order Artiodactyla; family Bovidae; genus Cephalophus; species Cephalophus harveyi. The sequence goes on along the minus strand of SJYT01061134.1, from coordinate 216,819 downwards.
TAAGGTCGGAACTCAAAATGTATCACCTCTGTGAAATCTTTTTCAGTTACTTGACTAAAGAAGATCTCTATAATTTCCTATAGTTATTTTGGTAAGTAGCACTCATGAAACAGTACATACTGCCTCACATAGACTTTATTTATCATTCACTCAGCTAAACTGTAAAATAAGTAACTATATCATTGGGGGGGGTTATCACAATATTTTTTATTTTTTTTTTTGCTTCAGCTTTATTTATTAATTTTTTTACTTTATTTTGCTTCACAATACTGTATTGGTTTTGCCGTAGATCAACATGAATCCACCACGGGTGTACATGAGTTCCCAATCCTGAACCCCCCCTCCCACCTCCCTGGGTCATCCCAGTGCACCAGCCCCAAGCATCCTGTATCTTGAATCTAACTTAGACTGGCAATTTGTTTCTCATATGATATTATACATGTTTCAATGCCATTCTCCCACATCATCCCACCCTCTCCTTCTCCCACAGAGTCCAAAAGTCTGTTCTATACATCTCTGTCTCTTTTGCTGTCTCGCATACAGGGTTATCATTACCATATTTCTAAATTCCATATATATGCATTATTATACTGTATTGGTGTTTTTCTTTCTGGCTTACTTCACTCTGTATAATCGGCTCCAGTTTCATCCACCTCATTAGAACTGATTCAAATGTATTCTTTTTAATGGCTGAGTAATACTCCATTGTGTATATGTACCACTGCTTTCTTATCCATTCATCTGCTGATGGACATCTAGGTTGCTTCCATGTCCTGGCTATTATAAACAGTGCTGTGATGAACATTGGGGTACATGTGTCTCTTTCAATCCTGGTTTCCTTGGTGTGTATGCCCAGCAGTGGGATTGCTGGATCATAAGGGAGTTCTATTTCCAGTTTTTTAAGGAATCTCCACACTGTTCTCCATAGTGGCTGTACTAGTTTGCATTCCCACCAACAGTGTAAGAGGGTTCCCTTTTCTCCACACCCTCTCCAGCATTTATTGCTTGTAGACTTTTGGATCACAGCCATTCTGACTGGTGTGAAATGGTACCTCATTGTGGTCTTGATTTGCATTTCTCTGATAATGAGTGATGTTGAGCATCTTTTCATGTGTTTGTTAGCCATCCATGTCTTCTTTGGAGAAATGTCTGTTTAGTTCTTTGGCCCAGTTTTTTGATTGGGTCATTTATTTTTCTGGAATTCAGCTGCAGGAGTTGCTTGTATATTTTTGAGATTAGTTGTTTGTCAATTGTTTCATTTGCTATTATTTTCTCCCATTCTGAAGGCTTTCTTTTCACTTTGCTTATAGTTTCCTTTGTTGTGCAGAAGCTTTTAAGTTTACTTAGGTCCTATTTGTTTATTTTTGCTTTTATTTCCAATATTCTGGGAGGTGGGTCAAAGAGGATCCTGCTGTGATGTACGTCAGAGAATGTTTTGCCTATGTTTTCCTCTAGGAGTTTTATAGTTTCTGGTCTTATGTTTAGATCCTTAATCCATTTTGAGTCTGTTTTTGTGTATGGTGTTAGAAAGTGTTCTAGTTTCATTCTTTTACAAGTGGTTGACCAGTTTTCCCAGCACCACTTGTTAAGAGATTGTCTTTAATCCATTGCATATTCTTGCCTCCTTTGTCAAAGATAAGGTGTACATAGGTGTGTGGATTTATCTCCGGGGTTTCTATTTTGTTCCATTGATCTATATTTCTGTCTTTGTGCCAGTACCATACTGTCTTGATGACTGAGCTTTGCAGTAGAGCTTGAAGTCAGGCAGGTTGATGCCTCCAGTTCCATTCTTCTTTCTCAAGATTGCTTTGGGTATTAGAGGTTTTTTTGTATTTCCATACAAATTGTGAAACTATTTGTTCTAGCTCTGTGAAAAATGCCATTGATAGCTTGATAGGGATTGCTTTGAATCTATAGATTGCTTTGTGTGAGTGAGTGAGTGAAGTCGCTCAGTCGTGTCCGACTCTCTGCGACGCCATGGACCGCAGCCTTCCAGGCTCCTCAGTCCGTGGAGTTTTCCAGGCAAGAGTACTGGAGTGGGTTGCCATTTCCTTCTCCTTGCTTTGTGTAGTATACTCATTTTTACTATATTGATTCTTCCCATCCACGAACATGGTATATTTCTCCATCTATTAGTTTCCTCTTGGATTTCTTTCACCAGTATTTTATAGCTTTCTATATATAGGTCTTTTGTTTCTTTAGCTGGATAAATTTCTAAGTATATTATTCTTTTCATTGAAATGGTGAATGGAATTGTTTCCTTAATTTCTCTTTCTATTTTCTCATTATTAGTGTATAGGAATGCAAGGGATTTCTGTGTGTTGATTTTATATCCTGCAACTTTTCTGTATTCATTGATTAGCTCTAGTAGTTTTCTGGTAGAGTCTTTAGGGTTTTCTATGTAGAGGATCATTTCATCTGCAAACAGTGAGAGTTTTATTTCTTTTCCAATTTGGATTCCTTTTATTTCTTTTTCTGCTCTGATTGTTGCAGCCAAAACTTGCAAAACTATGTTGAATAGTAGTGGTGAAAGTCAGTACCCTTATCATGTTCCTGACTTTAGGGGAAATGCTTTCAATTTTTCACCATTGAGGATAATGTTTGCTGTGGGTTTGTCATATATAGCTTTTATTGTGTTGAGGTACGTTCCTTCTATTCCTGCTTTCTGGAGAGTTTTTATCATAAACGGATATTGAATTTTGTCAAAGGCTTTCTCTGCATGTATTGAGATAACTATATGGCTTTCATTTTTCAATTTGTTAATGTGGTGTATTACATTGATTGATTTGCGGATATTGAAGAATCCTTGCATCCCTGGGATAAAGCCCACTTGGTCATGATGTATGATCTTTTTAATGTGTTGTTGGATTCTGATTGCCAGAATTTTGTTAAGGATTTTTGCATCTATGTTCATCAGTGATATTGGCCTGTAGTTTTCTTTTTTTGTGGCATCTTTGTCAGGTTTTGGTATTAGGGTGATGGTGGCCTCATAGAATGAGTTTGGAAGTTTACCCTCCTCTGCAATTTTCTTGAGGAGTTTGAGTAGAATAGGTGTTAGCTCTTCTATAAATTTTTGGTCGAATTCAGCTGTGAAGCCCTCTGAACCTGGGCTTTTGTTTGCTGGAAGATTTCTGTTTATAGTTTCAATTTCCGTGTTTGTTATGGGTCTGTTAAGATTTTCTATTTCTTCCTGGTTCAGTTTTGGAAAGTTGTACTTTTCTAAGAATTTGTCCATTTCTTCCACGTTGTCCATTTTATTGGCATATAATTGCTGATAGTAGTCTCTTATGATCCTTTGTATTTCTGTGTTGTCTGTCGTGATCTCTCCATTTTCATTTCTAATTTTATTGATTTGATTTTTCTCCCCTTGTTTCTTGATGAGTCTGGCTAATGGTTTGTCTATTTTATTTATCTTCTGAAAGAACCAGCTTTTGGCTTTGCTGATTTTGCTATGGGCTCTTTTGTTTCTTTTACATTTATTTCTGTCCTAATTTTTAAGATTTCTTTCCTTCTACTAATTCTGAAGTTCTTCATTTCTTCCTTTTCTAGTTGCTTTAGGTGTAAAGTTAGGTTATTTATTTGACTTTTTTCTTGTTTCTTGAGGTATGCCT
>SJYT01061134.1:175794-211646 GCA_006410635.1 Cephalophus harveyi | reverse complement strand
TATCCTATCATTTTGCCTGTTCATACTGTTCATGGGGTTCTCAAGGCAAGAATACTGAAGTGGCTTGCCATTCCCTTCTCCAGTGGACCATGTTCTATCATCCTTGGCATGCGGAATGAAGCAGGGCAAAGACTAATAGAGTTTTGCCAAGAAAATGCACTGGTCATAGCAAACACCCTCTTCCAACAACACAAGAGAAGACTCTACACATGGACATCACCAGATGGTCAACACCGAAATCAAATTGATTATATTCTTTGCAGCCAAAGATGGAAAAGTTCTATACAGTCAACAAAAACAAGACCAGGAGATGACTGTGACTCAGATCATAAACTCCTTATTACCAAATTCAGACTCAAATTGAAGAAAGTAGGAAAAACCACTAGACCAATCAGGTATGACCTAAATCAAATCCCTGATGATTATACAGTGGAAGTGAGAAATAGATTTAAGGGCCTAGTCTGATAGATAGAATGCCTGATGAACTATGGAATGAGGTTCGTGACATTGTAAAGGAGACAGAGATCAAGACCATCCCATGGAAAAGAAATGCAAAAAAAGCAAAATGGCCGTCTGGGGAGGCCTTACAAATAGCTATCAAAAGAAGAGAGGAAAAAGCAAAGGAGAAAAAGAAAGATATAAGCATCTGAATGCAGAATTCCAAAGAATAGCAAGAAGTGATAAGCAAGCCTTCTTCAGTGGTCAATGCAAAGAAATAGAGGAAAACAACAGAATGGGAAAGACTAGAGATCTCTTCAAGAAAATTAGAGATACCAAGGGAACAAGTTATGCAAAGATGGGCTCAATAAAGGACAGAAATAGTCTGGACCTAACAGAAGCAGAAGATATTAAGAAGAGGTGGCAAGAATACATGGAAGAACTGTACAGAAAAGATCTTCATGACCCAGATAATCATGATGATGTGATCACTAATCTAGAGCCAGACATCTTGGAATGTGAAGTCAAGTGGGCCTTAGAAAGCATCACTATGAACAAAGCTAGTGGAGGTGACGGACGGAATTCCAGTGGAGCTGTTTCAAATCCTGAAAGATGATGCTGTGAAAGTGCTGCACTCAATCTGCCAGCAAATTTGGAAAACTCAGCAATGGCCACAGGACTGGAAAAAGTCAGGAGCAGCAGCTGTGCTTTGCTGAAGCAGCCGTGAAGAGATACCCCCACACCCTAGGTAAGAGAAACACAAGTAAGATGATAGGTGGTGCAAGAGGGCATCAGAGGGCAGACATACTGAAACCATACTCACAGAAAACTAGTCAATCTAATCACACTAGGACCACAGCCTTGTCTAACTCAATGAAACCAAGCTATGCCTGCGGGGCAACCCAAGACGGGCGGGTCATGGTGGAGAGGGCTGACAGAACGTGGTCCACTGGAGAAGGGAATGGCAAGCCACTTGAGTATTCTTGCCTTGAGAACCCCATGAACAGCATGAATAGGCCTCCTCTCAACTTATTTAATATTCAGAAATTCTTGCTAAGCATTAACCATGTGCCAGGCACAGTGCTGGTCAATTCTCTGTGAATAATTCCTTGACTCCCAGATACTTCTTATTCTGCTACGTGCACATTTCTGTTATCAAATTGAATTGTCAAGATCTGCATATTTATCTGCCTCTTTTACTGAGCCATGTGCTTCCAGAGGGCAAGAAATTTATCTTATTCATTTAGGTGTCATTAGATCTTGACACAGTCATAGATAATCATTAAATGTTGAACAAATGAATGAAATGGTTACTTTGAGCAAAATGTTAATAAAATTTCTTAGGGAGATTTGGAAAAACATAATTTTCCTTGAGCTTGGTAGAACACAATTACTGTTTCTTGAAATTCTAAACCTACTGGGCTAGAAAATGAGTGTTTTAAAATGAGTGAATCACCTCAGCATTCTAGTTAATTGGTGTGAAACTTCTGACAGAAGGTTGGATATCAAATAGCTATCTTTTTTGCCTCTCTTTTGTATTTATCATATGTATTTTGATAGAAGTTAGCAATAAACGAAAGAGATGTTTACTCACAGATATCATTGCTTTTCATTTGGGGTGGATAATGAACACTACGAAAGCAGGCAGGGTTTACAGGGAGTAATTGATGTTGATGTTTTGTGCTACCATGTGGATATTATTTTAAAAAAGAGACACTAAACTATCATTTCATGCCCAATAGTTACAAGCAAGGGCCATGCGGATCAGTGATTCTTTAATGAAATGCTGTGGAGCACAGAGTCATTATCTTGTTCTTACAAATAAGAAACAAGAATGAACTATTGAATTCATGAGCAAGGAGGGCAGTTTTTATTGTATAACCCCAACTATTTTTTTTTTTTTTTTAAATAAATGAGGGAATCAAGAGTTAAAGATGTTAGAGTATCAACTTGAGGTGACAATGTAGAGACAGGATAGAAATTAGACATCCTAACTAAAAATTTCTTCCAACTGTTTTAAGTTTTGACAGAAGCTCACACTCTGTGCCCCATGTGAGCCTGAGATTGCTATCATATTCCTTTTAAACAGGGATATTAATCAGTCATTAATAATATGCATATATTTATTGCTTAAATGGTTAATATTTATGTGTCAAGTAGCTCATGAAAAGGAAAGTGAAAGTGGAAGTCACTCAATCGTGTCCAACTCCTTGCGACCACACTGAGTATACAATCCATGCTCCAGGCCAGGATACGACAGTGGGCAGCCATTCCCTTCTCCAGGGGATCTTCCCAACCCAGGGATCTAATCCAAGTCTCCCTCATTTCAGGAGAATTCTTTACTAGCTGAGCCACAAGGAGGCGCATACAAATAGCCCACACTTGATATTAATTTTATGTCATGAACAAAGAGTTCACAAGTATTATTTTCCATATGTTAGCTCTTGAAAAAATAAAATCAGTATGTTAGTTTTTCCTTCATCTCTTCACAGATAAATGTGATTTACTGTGCCTAGTGTAGTTACCCACTTCAGGGCCCATGGAAGGTCAAGTCCAGAATCTAGTTTTTGTTTCCATTGAGTTTCCCTTATGTCCTGGGAAAGTTGTTAGTAGGAGTTTGTAACAGATGGCCAGGTTCTTAGGAGCTCTGGGTTAGAACTTGCCAGGAAAATAATGTGATATGAAGGCTGCCTGATGGTCTGGGAGTGGACAAAGAAGGGGAGGGGGAAAGAAAGGGAAGGAAGCAGTAGAACAGAGGAACCAAGGGAAAAAGGGGAAGTAAGGAAAGAACCAAGAATGTAAGGCAGAAAAAAAAAAGAATGTAAGTCAGGAAAGTTAGGCCTGGAAAGGTTTTTAGAACTCCCACCTATTAGATTAAGGTACTGTGCTAGAAAATTTCGCCTAGTTAATCCTCATAACTTTAGAACACACTCCATTTATAGGTGAGGAAATGTGCCCTAAACACCTTGTTAGTTAGTATCAGGACTAGAATTCAAATCCAGATCTAGTATCTTTCCCTGCTGCAGGAGGAAAAGCTCATTAAATGCTTCTCAGGATGCAAGTACTTGGCTGGTAAGGACTCCCTTGAAAATTCAGTCCTCACTAGGTTAGTTCAAATGGCCTGGGAGTGCCTGCTCTTGTGAACTTCAGTGGATCCCTTAGCGCAGGGCCTTAAAAAAATGAGGCCAGCTGATAAGCCCTGAATGTCTGATTACTGGATGTTATCTGAAGGAAGGGAAGAAATTCTTCCCTAAGCAGGGTCAGAAGAGGGAGAAAACTGAAATAATAGGAATTACAATGCAGGATCTCTTAGAAATGAAGGAGTGATGGTTTTTCCTCTTTGGCTGCAGAAATCACACCTTTCAATGGAGAAGAAATCAGTCCCCAAATGCAGAAGAAGGTATGTTTGTGTGTATGTGTGTGTGGTGTGTTTGGCTATGGTAGGGTAATGGTCCCATTCATAAAACTGGGCTGGAACTTGGAGCCCTATATAATTAAGAGCCAGACATCCTGGAATGCAAATTGAAGTGGGGTCTTAGGAAGCATCACTATGAACAAAGCTAGTGGAGGTGATGGAATTCCAGTAGAGCTATTCAAATCCTAAAAGACGATGTTGTGAAAGTGCTGCACTGAATATGCTAGCAAATTTGGAAAACTCAGCAGTGGCCACAGGACTGGAAAAGGTCAGAGTTCATTCCAATCCCAAAGAAAGGCAATGCCTAAGAATGTTCAAACTACTGTACAATTGCACTCATCTCACACATTAGCAAAATAATGCTCAAATTCTCCAATCCAGGCTTCAACAGTACATGAACCATGAAATTCCAGATGTTCAAACTGGATGTAGAAAATGCAGAAGAACCAGAGATCAAATTGCCAACATCTGCTGGATCATCGAAAAAGCAAGAGAGTTCCAGATGCTTTATTGACTATGCAAAGCCTTTGACTGTGTGGATCACAAAAAATTGTGGAAAATTCTGAAAGAGATGGAAATACCAGATCACCTTACCTGCCTCCTGAGAAATCTGTATGCAGGTCAAGAAGCAACAGTTAGAAGCAGACATGGAACAACAGACTGGTTCCAAATTGGGAAAGGAGTGCATCAAGGCTGTATATTGTCACTCTGCTTATTTAACTTATATGCAGAGTGCATCATGCAAAATGCCAGGCTGGACAAAGGGTAATCTGGAATCAAGATTACCGGGAGAAATATCAATAACCTCAGATATGCAGACGACATCATCCTTATGGCACAAAGCAAAGAATGTGAAAGAGGAGAGTTTAAACCTGGCTTAAAACTCAACATTCAGAAACCTAAGATCATGGCATCAGGTCCCATCACTTCATGGCAAACAGATGGGGAAACAATGGAAAGTCACAGACGTTATTTTCTTGGGTTCCAAAATCACTGTGGAGGGTGACTGCAGCCATGAAATTAAAAGACACTTACTCCTTGGAAGGAAAGTTATGACCAACCTCAGTTCAGTTCAGTTCAGTTCAGTTCAGTCTGTCACTGTTTCCATCATTTCCTCATCTCTTTGCCATGAACTGATGAGAATGGATGCCAAAATCTTAGTTTTCTGAGTGTTGAATTTTAAGCCAACGTTTTCACTCTCCTCTTTTACTTTCATCAGTTCAGTTCAGTTCAGTCACTCAGTCCTGTCTGACTCTTTGCGACCCTATGAATCGCAGCACACCAGGCCTCCCTGTCCATCACCAACTCCTGGAGTTCACTCAAACTCACGTCCATCGAGTTGGTAATGCCATCCAGCCATCTCATCCTCTGTCGTCCCCTTTTCCTCCTGCCCCCAATCCCTCCCAGCATCAGAGTCTTTTCCAATGAGTCAACTCTTTGCATGAGGTGGCCAAAGTACTGGAGTTTCAGCTTTAGCATCATTCCTTCCAAAGAACACCCAGGGCTGATCTCCTTTAGAATGGACTGGTTGGATCTCCTTGCAGTCCAAGGGACTCTCAAGAGTCTTCTCCAACACCACAGTTCAAAAGCATCAATTCTTTGGTGCTCAGCTTTCCTCACAGTCCAACTCTAACATCTGTACATGACCACTGGAAAAACCATAGCCTTTTCCAAATTTGCTGGCATATTGAGTGCAGCAATTTCACAGCACCATCTTCCAGGATTTGAAATAGCTCAGCTGGAATTCCATCACCTCCACTAGCTTCTTTGTAGTGATGCTTTCTACCTAGACAGCATATTAAAAAGCAGAGACATTACTTTGCCAACAAAGGTAGATCTAGTCAAAGCTATGGTTTTTCCAGTAGTCATGTATGGATGTGGGAGTTTAATATAAAGAAAGCTGAACTCCAAAGAATTGATGCTTTTGAACTGTGGTGATATCCTAAAGGAAATCAGTCCTGAATATTCATTGAAAGGACTGATGCTGAGGCTGAAACTCCAATACTTTGGCCACCTGATGCCAAGAACTGACTCATTTGAAAAGACCCTGATCCTGGGAGGGATTGGGGGCAGGAGGAGAAGGGGACGACAGGATGAGATGGTTGGATGGCATCACCCACTCAATGCCATGAGTTTGAGCAAGCTCTGGGAGTTGGTAATGGACAGGGAAGCCCGTCGTGTTGGAGTCCGTGGGGTTGCAAAGAGCAACTATACTGAACTGAACTGATAATTAAGGTTGTAATTGCACCTTGTCTCTTTATTGTCCCCAAATATAGTGTAACTTGGGAATAAGTTTACTAGCAGGTAAAATTGCATTGCACACATCCAGATGTACAACATCTGCATTAAAATATTTTAAAAATCACAGTTTGAAGTTGTTTTAGAAGAATAATGTATATATTAATTTCATAAGAATTGGACAGTTTCACTACAAATAAAGAACTAATAATGGAATACTATGAAGAAAAAGTAATAAATCAGCCAAAATTTTTGTGACAGAATCTATGTGACTTTAAATATTTGCTGAATAGTGTTTACGGTATCTGTTTTTGTGTATGAAAGTGAAAGTGTTAGTCACTCAGTTGTGTCTGACTCTTTGTGATCCTGTGGACTATAATCTGCCTGGCTCCTCTGTTCATGGGACTCTCCAGGCAAGAATACTGGAGTGAGAATACATAAATAGAAATATAGGTAAGTAGAAATAATTTTGTAGCAGATGGGATATTACTCTATACACAGTTTTAAATTAAAATATAACTGCTAACATGCATTTAATAAAAACCTGAAGCTGAAGTAATTGTTTAATTTTACACTAAATGTTTGTTTTTAATCACAGAACTATATGAAACCTTGGACTTAATCTCTCTAGAATTAAAAAAATTCTAAAAAATTTAAGAGGTTGGGTCATTGCATTTCTCAACAGTGTTTTTTCACCATTAGAATAGCTACAGGTTTGCAGCTATGAATAGAGATATCAGCATACTTAGACTTTCTTTCTTTTCTTCATTTCCTTTACCTGGTTTCTTCAGACATTCCTGACTTAATTTTACTTTTGTCCCATTTCTCTTAAAAACTTTACATTTCTGCTATCTAGTTATATTTTATGTGTTTTTTTCAAGTCACCCTTAGTACACAATAAGAACAAGGCAGAATATAAATAAATCACAAATAAAGTTTTGCAAGTTATTATAATTCAAAATGTTTATAATCTCGAACCATGATTTACTAGTAATTTTTCTGTGTTCAATAGTATGTGTAAAGATTGCCTCTAAATTATATGTTAGTTACTAGAGATTCAGGTTAGAACAATGCAAAGTGTCTCTTTTTAAATCAATATTCACCTATTCACTAACAAGTCTCTTCTAAATTGTTGTGTCTTCAATATAGCATTTACATGCAGTAGGACAAAATTGCTTTGTTTGGTGTTGAAATTTTGTGTTCTGGTATAGGAAGGCCATGAAGTGAGTGACTCCTGGCTTACTGATTTTTAAATTATAGATTGTTAAGTAAGATCTGCCAGAATCAGGTCCTAAAAGTGAGTTATTTTTCATATATCAAAATCTAGGTTGAAACACTGGCTTGCTTGTTAAGATTAATTAAGTAGAGGTAATACTTTCACACTGGCTCATTAACAGAAGAAAAACTGGCCCACTCTAATCACTCACAGAATTTTAGCAGAAAAGTTAATGATGAATGTAAGCAAACTTCATGTACATAAAACCCTTTTACTCTTTAGGAAAAAAAAAAAGAAAACATTTTTGTTTCCCCTTCACAGTAATTACCCAGTGTGAAATTCTCCTGCAGCTGTTTTATTTTCTTACAATCTTTCTTTCCTAATGTTAAGAAATCACAAAATTAATCATTTCTGATCTTGTACAGCTGAGTAGTGTTGGATATTAATACTGAAATTAGATACAGTGGCTCTGTCATAAGTAGACTTGAACTTGAACCAGTTTCTCAGTCCTTTGAGCCTCAGTTTCAGCTGAAAAAATGATGGAGGTGAACCAGTAGTCTTTTAAATGCATTCTTTTTGTAAAATTTTTCTTCTTAAATGAGCTACATTGAAAATATGAGTGCCTTTTGGGTGTTTTTCCTTGTGTCAAGTTGCCATGACACCTTCAAAAACATTCTTGAAACAAAAATATACTGACTTTAAACAATTTAAACTTTAAGTGGTTTTGTGAAATAAGACTATTGTAATTGAGTGTCCAGTCTCAACACTGAGGGCCATCACTGATGATGTTTCTGTGATCAGCACCACATTTCATCTCTGAAGCCTGTTAGTACTTCAGTTTATTGGACTGATGGCTAATCTTTTTCAGTTTCCACTGTGGTTGCCATCTTTGAATATTTGGAGAAGATAAAAGACTAACTGTGGTAAATGAGGCAATCTTATCATCTCATAACACAGTAACTATCTGCCTGCCCATTCTGTGGTCAGTACAAATCCTGGGAAATTCAGCCAGGGTACACAAACAATGAGCCCAAGTGTCTTTGACTAATTTTTAGTAGAATGTGTTCTGTTATTGCTAACTTTGTTAGCAATGATAAAGCATGTGTAAAGTTTTGATTATGATTACTAATTGAGTATCATATATTTTGTAGTTTATGAAATTTCTTTATAGGTCTGTCAGTAGGTTAAATATAAGTTCTATGGTGTTGAGTTTTCATAACACTCTGTGTCTTCATAAGTATTTTAGTGAGAATATTGTGTTACTGAAATGTTGAAGCTGAAACTCCAATACTTTGGCCATCTAATGTGAAGAAGTGACTCACTAGAAAAGACCCTGATGCTAGGAAAGCCTCCAGAGGTGGTGATGGACAGGGAAGCCTCATGTGCTGCAGTCCATGGGGTCTCAAAGAGTTGGACACAACTGAGTGTCTGAACTGAACTGAACTGATCTTAATTAGAAAGTTGTTCTATGAGTTTTACTTTCTCTTACTAGATAGAAAATGTCAGACTTGGTCATCTTTAGAATGCTTTAACTCCAAAGTACTGTATTTCTTTAACTTAGCCTCAGAGAATTTCTCATTTAGGTGTAATGCCATTCATTACCACTCGATGCCACTGAGTCTACCCAAACTGCTGGATATACATGGTACATGCTAGCAAATACTTTAAGACTACTTTAGAGATGTTAGGTAGATTGATACAATTAGATACAAACATTTAAAATGATTGGCAGCTACATGCGATTAAGTCATCATTAGAAAAATAGGCTTTAAAAGTTTCATTCATCCTCTGAATTTAGCAGCCATAGTTGCTGTGTCTAGCTTGGAATTTGAATCCTGTAATTCACTGCTTATCATTAAACTGGGCCCAACAGGAGTCATGTGTGTGTTTCTTCACTGAAAAACTGTGACAGCTTCTTCTGGGAATCTTAGTACAAAGTGATTTCAAAATAATGTTTAGTTTGGAAACTGTGGTTCTTTCCTGAGTAGTGAGTAATGAAACTTGGGCATGTTGCTTCCTGCTGCTGCATTGCTTATGAAGAGCACTGTAAAGAAAAGAGGTATTACTAACAATGATAAAATCTGCATCTTATTTTAAGGATTACTTTTTCAAACCCAATCTTTCTTCCAGAAGCTTAATTTTTTCCCCAGATCCTTTCTTTTTCTTGATGGAACAGTAGCATGTGGCATAGTCAAAGAGTATAAGCAGCTTGAGTTCACTATAAAACTCTATCTACCTATTAAATTTTTGAAACGTATTAAAAAACTCTGGGACTCACTTTTTCCCTTTGTGAAGCTTTGTAATATATGTCATATTTTTGGAAGTTGGCATAGAATTTATGAAGAAGGGTTCTTGTATTAGGCCCACTGATTTTGAATTTTGGCTCCAACTCTTAAGAATTATTTTAAAAAGGGGCTTCCCTGATAGCTCCATTGGTCGACCGAGTGACTTTGACTTTCACTTAAGAACTATGTGATTTTGCTTGGTCTGCTTAGTCTAAGACTCAATTATTTCAGTGGTAAAAATGGGGTTATTAGTACTAATGGGCTTGTTCTGATCATTAGATTGGATAATCTGTGTAGCACATTTAGCACAGTACCTGGCACAAATACATATGTATTAATTATTGGATATTATTGTTAACTCTTACTAAATGTAATGCAGACACATATAGAAATCACTCAAACTATTATTACTGAGCATGTAGAAGACTCAGTAGGTGTGTTATAAAGCAGTAATTGTAGTTAGTCTGTTCTCTGTGTATCTATTATCTAATGACTTAAGAGAAGATATTGTTGGTAGGACATCTATTCAGGTGTTAAATTATGGTGGAGATTGCTCATGTTTAGCCTGTTCTGCTTTTCCACATCACTGGATTCTACATGATCTTTCTCAAATTAAATTGTCCTTTTTATTTCTAACTGTACACCAGGTTGCTGTCTAATGCCAGTATTTCTTAACTAAGGAATATCCAATTAGTTCTTATTCTGATGAAGGAAGATCTTTAATAATATTCTGCAGTGGGTCTTTTATCTGGGATATTTAACAGTTTCTATGTTTTTTCTAATTGCAAAGGCTATATGATAGTCATTTCATTATTAGTATAGATCTGAGAGCAGCTATAATACGGTAGATAGGACATTTTTATGCTTTTTCTAGAAAATGAATGCAGTTTAAGGGAAAACTTTTCCATGAGGTGATGGGTGATTTCAATTATTTAAAGCAAATGTTTTTCCATGGGATATATACAGCAGTAACTAGTGATATAGGTAACTAACACATACTATTGCTTATATATTTCATAGCCTAATAGATTTTTTAAAAGGAAAATGGTACAATCTGTTTTGAAAGAAATGCTTGTCAGAATAATTCCTCTTGTTGTCATATTAATGTGGTAATTAAATATTTTTTTGGCTGAGGAAATGTTAAATTTTGCACAGTGTGCATGTGTGTATATATACATTATAAAAATGAGAATTTTGACTTTTAAAATTTTAGTGTCATTATCCACTTTCTCGATTCTCAGTCTTAATCACAGAATGTTGTATGTACTGTCACTGTAATATATCATAGCACTGAAATTAATAGATATAGTTTATTTATTTTTAATAAATTTATTTATTTTGATTGGAGGTTAATTACTTTGCAATATTGTATTTGTTTTGCCACACATCAACATGAATCCACCACAGGTATACACATGTTCCCCATCCTGAAAACCCCTCCCTCTTCCCTCCCTGTACCATCCCTCTGGGTCATCTGAGTGCACCAGCCCCAAGCATCCTATATCCTGCATTGAACCTGGACTGGCTATTCATTTCATATATGATATTATACATGTTTCAACACCATTCTCCCAAATCATCCCACCCTCTCCCTCTCCCACAGAGTCCAAAAGACCATTCTATACATCTGTCTCTCTTTTGTTGTCTTGCATACAGGGTTATCATTACCATCTTTCTAAATTCCATATATATGCATTAATACTGTATTGATGAAGAAGATTTTATTTGAAGAATTAGTTTACTTACTTGGGAAGCTATACCTCCTAATCCCCTTCCCACCAGTACTTTGATGAAAGTAGAGCTGTTCTGCTTGGTCAAGGCTCCTGGAGTGGGGCTTTAATCCCTGCTCATTCTGCCTCACCTCCCTTCCCTGTGATAGGACATGGGGACTAGGAACCCACAGAATAAGCCATTTGAGTTTAATTCAGGGCTTCGAACATTTTTTATATACTTCCAAAAGCTCAGCAAGATTGTAGGCATAGTTGAAATACTTTGCCAAAGAAATTTAATGGCAGACTCCTTAAAAGCTTTAGGGACTGTTATAGGACTACACTGGAGAAGGCAATGGCACCCCACTCCAGTGCTCTCACCTGGAAAGTCCCATCGGCGGAGGAGCCTGGTAAGCTGCAGTCCATGGGGTCGCAAAGAGTCGGACACGACTGAGCGACTTCCCTGTCACTTTCATGCACTGGAGAAGGAAATGGCAACCCACTCCACTGTTCTTGCCTGGAGAATCCCAGGGACGGGAGCCTGGTAGGCTACCCTCTGTGGGGTCGCACAGAGTCGGACACGACTGAAGCGACTTAGCAGCAGCAGCAGCAGCAGTGTCCTCTTTGATTTCTTTCACCATTGTGTTATAGTTTTCTATATATAGGTCTTTAGTTTCTTTAGGTAGATATATTCCTAAGTATTTTATTCTTTTCGTTGCAATGGTGAATGGAATTGTTTCCTTAATTTCTTTTTCTACTTTCTCATTATTAGTGTATAGGAATGCAAGGGATTTCTGTCTGTTGATTTTATATCCTGCAACTTTACTATATTCATTGATTAGCTCTAGTAATTTTCTGGTGGAGTCTTTAGGATTTTCTGTGTAGAGGATCATGTCATCTGCAAACAGTGAGAGTTTTACTTCTTCTTTTCCAATTTGAATTCCTTTTATTTCTTTTTCTGCCCTGATTGCTGTGGCCAAAACTTCCAGAACTATGTTGAATAGTAGCGGTGAAAGTGGGCACCCTTGTCTTGCTCCTGACTTTAGGGGAAATGCTTTCAGTTTTTCACCATTGAGGATAATGTTTGCTGTGGGTTTGTCAAATATAGCTTTTATTATGTTGAGGTATGTTCCTTGTATTCCTACTTTCTGGAGAGTTTGTATCATAAATGGATGTTGAATTTTGACAAAGGCCTTCTCTGCATATATTGAGATAATCATATGGCTTTTATTTTTCAGTTTGTTAATGTGGTGAATTACATTGATTGATTTGTGGATATTGAAGAATCCTTGCATCCCTGGGATAAAGCCCACTTGGTCATGGTGTATGATCTTTTTAATGTGTTGTTGGATTCTGATTGCTAGAATTTTGTTAAGGATTTTTGCATCTATGTTCATCAGTGGTATTGGCCTGTAGTTTTCTTTTTTGGTGACATCTTTGTCAGGTTTTGGTATTAGGGTGATGGTGGCCTCATAGAATGAGTTTGGAAGTTTACCTTCCTCTGAAATTTTCTGGAAGAGTCTCAGTAGGATAGGTGTTAGCTCTTCTCGAAATTGTTGGTAGAATTCAGCTGTGAAGCCGTCTGGACCTGGGCTTTTGTTTGCTGGAAGATTTCTGATTACAGTTTCAATTTCCGTGCTTGTGATGGGTCTGTTAAGGTTTTCTATTTCTTCTTGGTTCAGTTTTGGAAAGTTGTACTTTTCTAAGAATTTGTCCATTTCTTCCACGTTGTCCATTTTATTGGCATATAATTGCTGATAGTAGTCTCTTATGATCCTTTGTATTTCTGAGTTGTCTGTTGTGATCTCTCCATTTTCATTTCTAATTTTATTGATTTGATTTTTCTCTCTTTGTTTCTTGATGAGTCTGGCTAATGGTTTGTCAATTTTATTTATCCTTTCAAAGAACCAGCTTTTTGCTTTGTTGATTTTTGCTATGGTCTCTTTTGTTTCTTTTGCATTTATTTCTGCCCTAATTTTTAAGATTTCTTTCCTTTTACTAACCCTGGGGTTCTCCATTTCTTCCTTTTCTAGTTGCTTTAGGTGTAGAGTTAGGTTATTTATTTGACTTTTTTCTTGTTTCTTGAGGTATGCCTGTATTGCTATGATCTTTCCCCTTAGCACTGCTTTTATAGTGTCCCACAGGTTTTGGATTGTTGTGTTTTCATTTTCATTTGTTTCAATGCATATTTTGATTTCTTTTTTGATTTCTTCTGTGATTTGTTGGTTATTCAGCAGCATGTTGTTCAGCCTCCATATGTTGGAATTTTTAACTGTTTTTCTCCTGTAATTGAGATCTAACCTTACTGCATTGTGGTCAGAAAAGATGCATGGAATGATTTCAATTTTTTTGAATTTACCAAGGCTATGATCCAGGATGTGATTGATCCTGGAGAAGGTTGCGTGAGCACTTGAAAAAAAACTGAAATTCATTGTTTTGGGGTGAAATGTACTATAGATATCAATTAAGTCTAACTGGTCTATTGTATCATTTAAAGTTTGTGTTTCTTTGTTAATTTTCTATTTAGCTGATCTATCCATAAGTGTGAGTGAGATATTAAAGTCTCCCACTATTATTTTGTTATTGTTAATTTCCCCTTTCATACTTGTGAGCATTTGTCTTACATGTTGTGGTGGTCCTATGTTAGGTGCATATATATTTATAATTGTTATATCTTGTTCTTGGATTGATCCCTTGATCATTATGTCCTTTGTCTCCTTTCACAGTCTTGGTTTTAAAGTCTATTTTATCTGATATGAGCATTGCTACTCCTGCTTTCTTTTGGTCTCTGTTTGCATGGAATATATTTTTCCAGCCCTTCACTTTCACTCTGTAAGTGTCCCTTGTTTTGAGGTGGGTCTCTTTTAGACAACATATGTAGGGGTATTGCTTTTGTATCCATTCAGCCAGTCTTTGTCTTTTGGTTGGGACATTCAACCCATTTCCGTTTAATGTAATTATTGATAAATATGATCCTGTTGCCATTTAGGAGAAGGCAATGGCACCCCAATCCAATACTCTTGCCTGGAAAATCCCATGGACAGAGGAGACTGGTGGGCTGCAGTCCATGGGGTCATTAAGAGTTGGATGCGACTGAGTGACTTCAATTTCAATTTTCACTTTGTGCCTTGGAGAAGGAAATGGCAACCCACTCCAGTGTTCTTGCCTGGAGAATCCCAGGGACGGGGGAGCCTGGTGGGCTGCCATCTATGGGGTCACATACAGTCAGACACGACTGAAGCAATTTAGCAGCAGCAGCAGCATGATCCCGTTGCCATTTACTTTATTGTTTTGGGTTCGGGTTTATACACCCTTTTTGTGTTTCCTGTCTAGAGAATATCCTTTAGCATTTGTTGGAGAGCTGGTTTGGTGGTGCTGAATTCTCTCAGCTTTTGCTTGTCTGTAAATCTTTTGATTTCTCCTTCATATTTGAATGAGATCCTTTCTGGGGACAGTAATCTGGGCTGTAGATTATTTTCTTTCATCACTTTAAGTATGTCTTGCCATTCCCTCCTGGACTGAAGAATTTCTATTGAAAGATCACCTGTTATCCTTATGGGAATCCCTTTGTGTATTATTTGTTGTTTTTCCCTTGCTGCTCTTAATATTTGTTCTTTGTGTTTGATCTTTGTTAATTTGATTAATATGTGTCTTGGGGTGTTTTGCCTGGGGTTTATCCTGTTTGGGACTCTCTGGGTTTCTAGGACTTGGGTGATTATTTCCTTCCCCATTTTAGGGAAGTTTTCAACTATTATCTTCTCAAGTATTTTCTCATCATCTTTCTTTTTGTCTTCTTCCTCTGGAACTCCTATAATTCAAATGTTGGAGCATTTCATATTGTCCTGGAGGTCTCTGAGATTGTCCTCATTTCTTTTAATTCATTTTTCTTTTTTCCTCTCTGATTCATTTATTTCTACCATTCTATCTTCTACTTCACTAATCCCATCTTCTGCCTCTGTTATTCTTCTATTTGTTGCCTCCAGAGTGTTTTTGATCTCATTTATTACATTATTCATTATATATTGACTCTTTTTTATTTCTTCTAGGTCCTTGTTAAACCTTTCTTGCATCTTCTCAATCCTTGTCTCCAGGCTATTTATCTGTGATTCCCTTTTTATTTCAAGATTTTGGATCATTTACACTATCATTATTCAGAATTCTTTCTCAGGTAGATTCCCTATCTCTTCCTCTTTTGTTTGGTTTGGTGGGCATTTATCCTGTTCTTTTACCTGTTGGGTATCTCTCTGTCTCTTCATCTTGTTTATATTGCTGCATTTGGGGTGGCCTTTCTGTATTTTGGCAGTTTGTGGAGTTCTCTTTATTATGGAGTTTCCTTGCTGTGGGTGGGGTTGTATTAGTAGCTTGTCAAGGTTTCTTGGTTAGGAAGCTTGTGTTGGAGTTCTGGTGGGTGGAGCTGGACTTCTTCTCTCTGGAGTGCAATGACGTGTCTAGTAATGGTTATGAGATGTCACTGGTTTTGGAGTAACTTTGAGCTGCCTGTATATTGAATCTCAGGGCTGTGTTCCTGTGTTGCTGGAGAATTTGTGTGATATGTCTTGCTCTGGAACTTGTTGGCCCTTGGGTGGTGCTTGGTTTCAGTGTAGGTATGGAGGTGTTTGATGAGCTCCTATCATTTAATATTCCCTGGAGTCAGAAGTTCTCTGATGTTCTCAGGATTTGGACTTAAGCCTCCTGCTTCTGGTTTTCAGTCTTATTTTGATAGTAGTCTCAAGACTTCTCCTTCTATACAGCACCATTGATAAAGCATCTAGGTTAAAGATGAAAAGTTTCTCCACATTAAGGGACACCTAGAGAGGTTCCCAGAGTTACATGGATAAGAGAAGAGGGAGGAGGGAGTAAGAGGTGACCTGACTGAGATGAGGTGGAATCAAAAGAGGAGAGAGCAAGCTAGCCAGTAATCACTTCCTTATGTGCGCTCCACAGTCTGGACCACTCAGAGATGTTCAAGGAGTTTATACAGAGAAGAGAAGAGGGAGGAAGGAGACAGAGGTGGTCAAGAGGATAAAAATGGGGGAATGAAAAGGAAAGAGACAGATCCAGACAGTAATCGGTTCCCTAAGTGTTCTCCACCGTCTGGAACACACAGAGATTCACAGAGTTGGGTAGAGAAGAGAAGGGGGAGGGAGGAAACTGAGGCGACCTGGTGGAGAAAAAGGAGAGCCCAAAGGTGGAGAGAGCAGTCAAGCCAGTAATCTCACTCTCAAGTAAAAATGGGTACTGAAGATTGGGTTTTTGAAGATAAAAAATTGATAACAAATACTAAAAAGCAAAGATTAAAAATCTAGAGTAGAGGTTGGATTTTCAAAAATACAGTATTAAAGAAAAGAAGAAGAAGAAGAGAGAAAAAAAAAACAAAGTCACAAGAATTATTTATATATATATATATATGAAGTTTGCTTTAAAAATAGGGTCTTTTTTTTTGAAAAGCAATAGTAGGTTACAAAAATGAAAATTAAAGGAGTAATAGAAGACTTTAAATTTTTTAAAAATTTAAAAAAGAAGAAGAAGAACAAAAAGAATGATCGTAAAAATAGTAAAGATATATCTAGGACTTTCTCTGGTGTTGTTGTGGGCAGTGTGGGGTCAGTTCATTTTCTGATAGTTCCTTGGTCTGGCTTATATTTCTCAAAATCTATAGGCTCCTTCCTATGTAGTTGGTACTAACGACAGGGTTTTAATCTATTGCACCTGTCACTTCCAAGGCAGTTCCCTCTGTTTTAGCTTCTTCTATTTGCTGGTCTCTTCAGTGTTTGATTTCCGCCCTGACACAGAGGGGCAGTGGTTGTCACTTTTTTTAGGCTCACTTGTTCAGTCGTGATGTGGGGAGGGAGGGACGCTGCAAACAAATAACAGTGGAGTGTGCTTGCAGTGTCTCAGCTACACCGGGCCTGCCCCTGCTTATGGTGCACACAGCTCAGGCTCTAGGTTGCTCCGCTGGGAACCGTCTGAGGCTGGCCCTGGGCTGCATGCACCTCCCAAGTCTAAGCCGCTCAGGCTCAGGCACTCAGGTAGTCCTCAGAGGCACAGACTCGGTTGGGCCTGCATTTTGTGCCCTTCCCAGGTCCGAGTAGCTCAGGTGTTTGGTGAGAGCGGTCATTGTGACTTATTAGCTCTCCCGTCCGTGCTGCTCAATTTTCTGGGTGTACAACTGACGCACCTTCTCAGGTGGATGATGACAGTCCAGAACCCCAAGAAGTCTTAGTTAGCAAAGAAACTTGTTTGCAGTTTGGTAGTTAATGTCTCTCTGGGGCTACGATTGCCCCCTTCCGGCCCTTCTGGCTCTGGCTGCCTGTCACTGGAGGGGTGTGGTCTGCAACAGACTAATTCTGTTCCATCTTTTGTTCTGTGCGCGGTCCTGGTAGTGTCTTATGTTAGAGCTTTTCACATGGTAGCTATCCCACAGTCCGGTTTGCTAGCTCAAGTTAGTTCACTCTGGTTACCCTCAGGGCATTTGGGCCAGACCCTTAAAAAGCAATGCAGCCCGAGCCTCCCCGCCCAGCCCTCACTTGCTAGTGGCGGGTGCAGGCGTCTGCACTATTTCTCTGCTGGGGTAGTTATCGCTGGGCTTGTAATCTGTGGGTTTTAATTATTTATTTATTTTCCTCCCTGTTATGTTGCCCTCTGTGCTTCCAAGGCTCGCCACAGACTCGGCAGTGAGTGTTTCTTGGTGTTTGGAAGCTTCTCTCTTTTTAAGACTCCCTTCCCAGGACAGGGCTCCCTCCCTACCTCTTGTCTCTTTTTTTGTCTTTTATATTTTTTCCTACCTCTTTTCGAAGACAATGAGCTGCTTTTCTGGGTGCCTAATGTCTTCTGCCAGCATTCAGAAGTTGTTTTGTGAAATTTACTCAGCATTGAAATGTTCTTTTGATGAATTTGTGGGGGAGAAAGTGGTCTCCCCGTCCTATTCCTCCACCATCTTAGGACCACCCCCCAGGGATGTATTTCTTAATCTCAGAAAAGAAAGTAGAAGAAACTGAAACATCTATAACAAACTATACAATGCCACTTCATAAGTGTAAAAATAGAAATATCAGTAAAGTTATACAAAATTCTGTTTGGGAAATTTGGTGCATCTGCCTTTAAATCAGAGCACTAAACAATATGTGACCCTTGAATTCCAACTACGGAGTTGTTTTTTAAATTATTGCTTCTTCTTCTTGTTCCTAGATATCAAATCTAGTATATTACTTGGGTTAAAAAAAATCAGTTATCATCATATTTCCTACTGTCCTTTGGCATTCACAATGAAAATTTAGTGCTACATTATTAACGAAGTTGATATTAACATCACCCTACAAGTTAATTAGTTGTTTTAGAGCAGAGACAGAATATTGTGAGAGGAATTTCAAAATATAATACATATATCAATTATAATAAACTCCTACTATTTTTTATCTGAAAGATCCAAAGGCATTCTCTAAACTTTGCTAATCTAATCTCACCAAATTCACTGAAAAACAACTAAAATAATATGCATTTTTATCCTCTAGGAGTTAGTCCATTAACATTGCACTTTATGAATCAATCTATATTCTTGCCTTCCCTAGAGGCAAGAACAGCTCATATTCATGATCCTGATGCATATTTATGCTTCATTGTTTTGTATCCAATTAAAATGTGTCATAGATTGCACAAAGATGTGTTGTTTCATACTGATATTTGTAAAAAAAAAAAAAAAAAGTGTTTGGTTTCCATAATGCTTAATTGGAAGACGTTCCTTAATGAAAATAGTCTGAAAAGAGGAGTTTGAGTGACTGGAATTACCATTACTAAGTCTGAAGGGAATGAAATACTATGCTGAGTCATATATAGTAAGAAAAATATTATCAAATTTAAAATATTAGATATATAATTCTCCCCACATTAAATTAATGTCTCCAGAACATTGGAAATACCAACTCTATTCACCAGAGTCTTCAAAAAGAGTTACTAATTGAGCATTTTCCATTGTAATAAACCACACAACTGATAACTATACCGGAAAACTAATGTTATTGCTAACAAAAAGAAAGTGATCAATTATAAAAATAGGAATTTTTTTTACATAAGTTGGAGAAAACCATGAAAACTATGATATATGATCATTGTCATCAGCAACTAAATATCATAGACATACTTGTGGCCATCAATGTAAATAATGAAATGGCAATATAATTCTACCAAAGCATATTCAAATGATTAGCTCATCATTGGAGTCAATTTCAGTTGAGAGTTTTATTATTGTGGGAAAAAAAAAAAACTGAAATAATCTTGTTTCCAGTTTGAAAAAAAATTAACTACTAGTTCAATGACTAATGCTACTGGTGCTAATGAACAAATATTGTAAAAATTACTTAAAGTAAATCTTGAAATTTATTATAGTCCTGTGCTGTGAAAGTGCTGCACTTAATATGCCAGCAGATTTGGAAAACTCAGTAGTGGCCGCAGGACTGGAAAAGGTCAGTTTTCATTCCAATCCCAGAGAAAGGCAATGCCAAAGAATGCTCAAACTACTGCACAGTTGCACTCATCTCACACGCTAGTAAAGTAATGCTCAAAATTTTGCAAGCCAGGCTTCAGCAGTACGGGAACTGTGAACTTCCAGATGTTCAGGCTGGTTTTAGAAAAAGCAGAGGAACCAGAGATCAAATTGCCAACATCCGCTGCATCATCAAAAAATCAAGAGAGTTCCAGAAAAACATCTATTTCTGCTTTATTGACTATGCCAAAACCTTTGACTGTGTGGATCACAATAAACTGTGGAAAATTCTGGAAAAGTTGGGCATACCAAACCACCTGACCTGCCGCTTGAGAAACCTGTATGCAGGTCAGGAAGCAACAGTTAGAACTGGACACAGAACAACAGACTGGTTCCAAATAGGAAAAGGAGTCCGTCAAGGCTGTATATTGTCACCCTGCTTATTTAACTTCTATGCAGAGTACGTCATGAGAAATGCTGGGCTGGAAGAAGCACAGCCTGGAATTAAGATTGCTGGGAGAAATATCAATAACCTCAGATATGCAAATGACATCACTCTAATAGCAGAAAGTGAAGAGGAACTAAAGAGCCTCTTGATGAAAGTGAAAGAGGAGAGGAAAAGTTGGCTTAAAGCTCAACATTCAGAAAATTAAGATCATGGCATCTGGTCCCATCACTTCCTGGAAAATAGATGGGGAAACAGTGGAAACAGGGTCAGACTTTATTTTGGGGGGCTCCAAAATCATTGCATATGATGATTGCAGCCATGAAATTAAAAGACGCTTACTCCTTGGAAGAAAAGTTATGACCAACCTAGACAGCATATTGAAAAGCAGAGATATTACTTTGCCAACAAAGGTCCATCTAGTCAAGGCTATGGTTTTTACAGTATTCATGTATGGATGTGAGAGTTGGACTGTGAAGAAAGTTGAGCACCGAAGAATTGATGCTTTTGAGCTGTGGTATTGGAGAAGACTCTTGAGAGTCCCTTGAACTGCAAAGAGATCCGAGTCCATTCTAAAATAGATCAGTCCTGGGTGTTCATTGGAAAGACTGATGCTGAAGCTGAAACTCCAGTACTTTGGCCACCTCATGCGAAGAGTTGACTCATTGGAAAAGACCCTGATGCCGAGAGGGATTGGGGGCAGGAGGTGAAGGGGATGACAGAGGATGAGATGGTTGGATGGCATCATCGATTCAATGGACATGAGTTTGAGCGAACTCCGGGAGTTGGTGATGGACAGGGAGGCCTGGCGTGATGTGATTCATGGGGTTGCAAAAAGTCAGACATGACTGAACAACTGAACTGAACTAAATTTTAATAGTATTTGTTCTTTTGTTCTGCCTTAGCAGTTACATTTTTACTATTTTACCAAATAAAATATACAATGATCTAAAAATTTGAATAATATTTATGAGTTTTGTCCATTCCACTCTATTTTCACTCCCCGGATAGAAAGATTCTTATCAGTTTTAGTTATTTTTTGTGATTATTGCTTTCATGTTTATAAATAATGCTTCAATATTATTTTTAAATTGAAGTGTGATTAGTTTCTGGTGTACAACAATGTGAATAAACTGTATGCAAACATATATCCCCTGTCTCATAAGCCTCCCTTTTACCCCCATCCACCCTGTCTAGAATCATAGAGCACAAAGCTGAGCTCCCTGTGCTATGCAGTAGCTTCTGACTAGCTGTGTGTTTGACACAGGATATGCATATATGCCAATGCTTCAATATTATATTTCCCCAGTTAACAGGAACAAAGCCCTGGCTACAAGGGAGCTTCTATGAAGAGACTAAAGTTACTTCATATTAAAATTCATTTGTTCTGGTTTGGTGTTCAGTTATATTTTTTTTTTGCTAATTTCTTTATGTCATTATCATTGCCCCAAATATTGCTCATATGTTCTTAAATTCTCATACATTTTTGGCAGAGAGGAGAGTTGTTGTGTTTTTTTGTTTTTTTTTTTCCTGTCTCAACTTGAGTATCACAAGGGAATAAATAAAAATAGGTATTCAATTTATTGTTAACTTGGAAATATAAATTCATTTTCAGGATCAAGTTAAACAAATATACTTTTGTCTATTGTTATCTGGGATTCTATATTAAACTTTCTCTTTAATCTCAGTGCTTATTCTATTACATGTTAGACCCTAAACAATAGAGATGGATTGATAAATATAGGTAAACAAAATTTAGTTGCCTATTATTCTGAGTAGTCTGTTCATTCATTTAGTCAACAAATATTTATTGAATGCTTGAACTATATGAATTAATAAAAAGGCAATGATTTCTCCTCTCAGTGAGATTACATTCCAATGTGGAAAACAGGTATTAAACAATAGACATTATTATCCACAGTAAGTCTTTTTGTAAAAGCTATAGGATAAGTTAAATGTTAGGTATATAGTATGTTACATAGTGATACATTCTATTGAAAAATAAAACAGAATAGGAAAAGAGGATTAGGAATGCTAGACAGGGTGAGGCAGGTACAAGTTGAAATATTAACTGATGGTCTTCATGGGTTTTATTTTAGAAGTTAATATCAGCAAATTCCTGAGGGAAGTGATAGAGTAAATCAAATGGATATTTGGTAGAAGAGGGAGCATCTAAATAAAGATGCCAAAGCAGGAGTGTGCCTCCCAACTAATATGTTCTTGGAATAATTAGGAACTTCATGGTTGGAGCAGGGTATAACAAATAGTGCTATGAATTTCAATGTGTACCTGGGGTATTATATACGAAGCAATGGATTTTGAATTTTATGAACAGAAGACTTCAGTAGTTCATTATATTAGCAAAATTGCCTTTTTATTTATTGAATGTTGAATGGAACTGAATATTTAATCTAAAAACATCAAAGTTATACTTATGTTAATTTTTCTGGAATTTTGCCCTCAAGAATACAGCATTGTTTTCTCCCAAGACTGCTTAGCATGAACACACATTTTCTGGCAACTTAAGTTAATTGTTTTACTGTTTTGTGCTAAAGTGATGACCACCTTTCACTTTTTAAACTTTGTTTCTAAAATATCTGGTACAAATTAAAAATCCATTAAATGTATAAAATACTTCCATAAATTTTAGAGGGAGAAATTATGATCCAACTCAAAATATCCAAATGATTTTAGCCAAGAGAAATAAAAATCTATTGAACAGTAAAATATTTTAAATAAGCAACTAATACATTGAAAGTAAACAATTCATGTCAAAATGTAATTAGTATTTATGCTACTTTGGAACTAAAAAAAGGGAGAACTTAATAATGATTGGGTGAAGGAGGAATGTGAGAAACTTTCATTGGAAGTTGATAGAGAATTAGGTGATCAATTTTCAGCTAGACTACCTTTGTGACTTGAAGCTGATGGGTGTCTTCAATAGCAGTGGCAGATTCATGTCAATGTATGGCAAAACCAATACAGTATTGTAAAGTAAAAAAAAAAAAAATTAAAACAAAAACAAACAAACTGTACTTGAACATAAACAGGCTGTGCTGTGCTTAGTCTCTCAGTCCTGTTCAACTCTTTACAATCCCACGGACAGCAGCCCGCCAGGTTCCTCTGTCCATACTAGAGGAGTTGCCAAGCCCTCCTCCAGGGAATCTTCCAAACTCAGGGATCAAATCCAGGTCTCCTGCATTGCAGGTGGATCCTTTACCATCTGAGCCACCAGGGAAGCCCAAGAATACTGGAGTAGCAGCCTATCCCTCCTCCAACTCGTTGCAACCACATGGACTGCAGCATGCCAGGTCTCCCTGTCCCACACAATCTCCTTGAGTTTTTCTAAGTCTCTGCCTTTAATATTACTCAAAATAAATCCTTCTCATTGTCCTCTTTCCAGTCATTTTCATGTGACACTCTATCTCCCAAGGGATAATGTTGCTATCATTGTTTTTGTTCAGTCACTCAGTCATGTTTAACTCTTTGCAAACCTGTGCACTGCAGAATGCCAGGCTTCCCTCTCCTTCACCATCTCCCAGAGCTTGCTTAAACTCATGTGCATTGAGTCAGTGATGTCATCAAACCATCCTGTACTATTACCATTTAATATTTTATGACTATTATATATATTCATATTAAAATTCAGTTATGAAAAGAGAAAATAGAGAATAGCATGACTGTACCTAATAGCACATCTAATAAAGTGTGTTGTTTCTTCCTATGATTATGTTATTCTTTTACAATATTTTAAATGATTTACTCTGGATTAACTCTAAAGCTTAGTTCTCAAGTAAGTTTGCTTGTCAGCAGTCACTAAATTTGTATTTAGCTGCTCAATTTAACTATAACGTAAGTTGTTTACTTTTGCAACCACATGGACTGCAGCATGCCAGGTCTCCCTGTCCCACACAATCTCCTTGAGTTTTTCTAAGTCTCTGCCTTTAATATTACTCAAAATAAATCCTTCTCATTGTCCTCTTTCCAGTCATTTTCATGTGACACTCTATCTCCCAAGGGATAATGTTGCTATCATTGTTTTTGTTCAGTCACTCAGTCATGTTTAACTCTTTGCAAACCTGTGCACTGCAGAATGCCAGGCTTCCCTCTCCTTCACCATCTCCCAGAGCTTGCTTAAACTCATGTGCATTGAGTCAGTGATGTCATCAAACCATCCTGTACTATTACCATTTAATATTTTATGACTATTATATATATTCATATTAAAATTCAGTTATGAAAAGAGAAAATAGAGAATAGCATGACTGTACCTAATAGCACATCTAATAAAGTGTGTTGTTTCTTCCTATGATTATGTTATTCTTTTACAATATTTTAAATGATTTACTCTGGATTAACTCTAAAGCTTAGTTCTCAAGTAAGTTTGCTTGTCAGCAGTCACTAAATTTGTATTTAACTGCTCAATTTAACTATAACGTAAGTTGTTTACTGTTTTTTAATGAAGGTGTATTTTAATGTCTAGAAAAGCCCTATATGCATGTGAAAGAAAACCAAGACATTCATAATCTCTCATCACAACAAGTGTTGTTTCTCAAAGTCAACATTTAATATTAGCACTAGAATTCATTAATATTGATAATTATCTTAGAAAATGTGTACAGTTCTCT
The DNA here is from genome assembly GCA_006410635.1 of Cephalophus harveyi. Lineage (NCBI taxonomy): Eukaryota > Metazoa > Chordata > Mammalia > Artiodactyla > Bovidae > Cephalophus > Cephalophus harveyi. The sequence continues at coordinate 186,793 of SJYT01061134.1, read as the reverse complement.
TGAGAACTCTCAGTGTATTTGAGTCCAAATTAAGGAAACAGAGTTTATCAGGTTTATGACCATTTTTAAAAGCAAAGTTCATTAAAATATATCAAAATGATTTGCTAAGATATCTGAATATATTGATGCCTGTATTTTAGGTAAAACAATCAGAATACTTGAGCAAAATAAGAGTGGAGAAAATTAGGTATCCAAAATGGATTTTTTTTCCCCTCTTCTCCTTTAGCCAAATTAGAGATGTGTAATGATGCTGTGTAAAACGATTCAGTGGGAGTTATTTATTCTCACCACTCATTGAGCTACACAATTGTCCTGCTTTCTTTGGGACTTGTCTTTCCAAAGGTAGCTGGGTAAGCACCCAGAAACAATGAATAGGCTAAAAAACAGCAATTTATTTAATGAGATCTGGTGAGCGGACCTCTACAAATAGGCACTCAAGCAATTTAGAGTGTTGCAAGTATCTACTTTATTTAATCACACAACTGCAATTTTCAAGAGATTGACTTAAATGTACTTAACCTATGCCACATTAATTCTTATAGTTTGTAATATTGCTAAACGTTGCAATATTATAAGTGAGTGGCATGAACAAACACACACACTCTACACATTCTTGTAAACTTTTATCCCCTTCAAGTAATTGCTATGGGAACTATAAGTATGCTAACTTTATAGAACTATTTTAGAGACTGGCCCTTTGGAAGTGTTTGTTTTGCCAAAACCTACCAGCTACCAGAATGTTGTTACCACCAGCTTTTTATTTTTCAAAGATGACTTTCACTTTTTCAAATAGCTAAGAGTTCTTACCAAAATCCACAATCCTATTTCAAATCAAAAACAATGCCTCTAAAGTTATGAGACCGTTTACTTGTGTGGATCAGAATTCTCTAATGTCAATTGTCAATGGCTGTAGACAATCTCAAGAGCAGTGACATTAACTTTGTAATAAAGATGATCCAAGACACAAAAGGCAAGTTGTTATTTAGTGGTGTAGAGTTTTTAATTTATATGAAAGTTCCATGCAAATTATTTTTAGAATAACCTTATTAAATATACAAAGGTAAACTCACACATAAAAATATAATACCTGAAGATAGTACAATATAATATAACCTAGAAATTACCCCAGAAACTTTATCAGATTCTAAATGACATGTACAAATTTTCCTATTAAGAAAAGGATGTAGAAATGAAGATATATAGGTTACCACACGTTTATTCATAACATTGGAAAATGAAAACAATCTAAATATCCAGAAATAGAGGATGGATAATTGTGCAGTCATTAAAATGTTTGTGAAACGTATACATGCTGTAAGAAATTGTCATAATGACTGTAATAATCAGGATATAAAGTGAATGTAACATGTAAGTGCAACAGTAATTTATGGTAGAGTGGAGACACACAATAATAGCTATTTCTGTGGTGGCACAGGGAAAATATTGTCCGGTGACTAATTTTTCTTTTTATACACTTCCTATGATATATTACTAATAGCAAGCATGTCTTCCTTGTATGGCGAGATGGAAGGAACTGCAGTTGTGATTTACTACATTTTTAAAAGGAGATAAATAAGAGGGTCAGGACACAGATACTGACTCCAGGAGTTCAAAACCTTGTGCTGGTAAACGATTTGTGGATAGTGCTGCAGATTTTCTGAGAAATGCAACTCAGTAGACATATTCTTCCTGTCAAAGTTCCTGGAAAAGTTGTGAGGTTTAAAACAGACTTTACCCCTCTTCATGGATTTCTATCTAACCTCTCTAATTCTCTCCTTTACCTGCCCAAGCCCACAACTTTGGCTGCTTGCAAAAACAGCCCACTCTTCACTGCCTCTCTCCTTAACAAAATTCACTTCATTTGATACTGCTGGACATACACACTGAGGAAACCAGAATTGAAAGAGATACGTTACCCCAATGTTTATCACAGCACTGCTTATAATAGCCAGGACATGGAAGCAACCTAGATGTCCATCAGCAGATAAATGGATAAGAAAGCTGTGGTACATATACACAATGGAGTATTACTCAGCCATTAAAAAGAATACATTTGAATCAGTTCTAATGAGGTGGATGAAACTGGAACCTATTATACAGTGTGAAGTAAGCCAGAAAGAAAAATGCCAATACAGTATACTAACACATATATATGGAATTTAGAAAGACGGTAATGATAACCCTGTATGCGAGAGGGCAAAAGAGACACAGACGTTTAGAACAGTCTTTTGGACTCTGTGGGAGAGAGAGAGGGTGGGATGATTTGAGAGAATGGCACTGAAACATGTATAATATCATATAAGAAACCAATCGCCAGTCCAGGTTTGATGCAGGATACAGGATGCTTGGGGCTGGTGCACTGAGATGACCCAGAGGGATGATACGGGGAGGGAGGTGGGAGAGGGATTCAGGATGGGGAACATGTGTATACCCGTGGTGGATTCATGTTGATGTATGGCAAAACCAATACAATATTGTAAAGTAATTAAAATAAATAAATTTAAATTTAAAAAATAAATAAAATAAATTTTCAAAAAAATTATTATTTTTATGTGCAGTAAATAATGAATTATCATTTAAGTGGCAAGAAATGATAGATTTAAATATCTAGGATATGTTTGCTTATTTAATGAGAAACAGAATTCTAGCCCAAAAAATCTTATATTGAATCTGGGTAATTTCCTATTTCCTTGAAATTATGCTCTAAGCACTTTCTTTTGTGCTATTAAAATTCATTTCTGAAAATTAAACCCAGCTGAATTTAACCATCCAGTCCTTGTGCATCTTTCATATATATCTTTTCTCAAAATGTATACATTTTATTGCCAAAGAGTTTTCAAACAGGTCTTTAAAAATTTCTTCTTTATAACAACATTAAAGGAGCTAATATCTTCCCTTCTTTCAATGAAAACATTTACTGGGACATTTCTGGTGTCAAGTGGTTAAGACACCACATTTCTAATGCAGGGGACACGGGTTCAATCCCTGGTTGGGCAACTAACATCCCAGATGGCACATGACATAGTTAAATAAAGAGTTTTCAAACAGGTCTTTAAAAATTTCTTCTTTATAACAACATTAAAGGAGCTAATATCTTCCCTTCTTTCAATGAAAACATTTACTGGGACATTTCTGGTGTCAAGTGGTTAAGACACCACATTTCTAATGCAGGGGACATGGGTTCAATCCCTGGTTGGGCAACTAACATCCCAGATGGCACATGACATAGTTAAAAAAACAAAAATGCACATATATAAATATATATATATATATAATGAGTTACTTATTTATTCTTTTATAATTAGGTCTATTGAATTATAATTTACCTATAGAAAAATTCACAATTCATTTCTTCTTCTGGCCAAGACAGAGTAACAGGGACCAGATTTACTTTTTGCATGAACCCACTTAAAATTTGGAAAATTTGTAGGAAACAATGATTTTTAGATATGATTTATCAGGCAGTTCAGGACTGTAACCCATGACAGAGGCAAAACAAGTAAAATGAATGCTATGACTGGCCCAAGATACTGATGCAGAGAGCTCCAGGTCACATCACAGGAAGGTGGAATCCAGAAGGAACCTGTTGGGATTTATGTGTTAAGGGGATGAAACTGAAAAAAATTTAGGGAGGATGAATAGATAATGTTTGCAAGACACTGAGACAGAAAGCAAAGAGCTCCAGAAAGAGTTTGCGAGATCGTCAGTGTTCTTCTCTTAATATTCAGTAAGTCAGGACATGAACCAATACTGAAGAAATAAGCACCCAAAGCAGCAGATGGAATCACCTGGCTCACACTGAACCAGCAGTCATGTACAGATGTGAAGGCAGGACCATAAAAACGGCTGAGCACCAAAGAATTGATGCTTTCAAACTGTGGTGCTGGAGAAGACTCTTTAGAGTCCCTTAAACTGCAATTTCCCTAAAGGAAATCAACCCTGAATATTCACTGGAAGGACTGATGCTGAAGCTGAAGCTCCAATACTTTAACCATCTGATGCTAAAAGTCGACTCATTGGAAAAGACTCTGATACTAGGAAAGATTGAAGGCAAAAAGAGAAGGGGCAGCAGAGGATAAGGTAGTTGGATGACATCTCTGACTCAATGGACATGAGTTTGAGCAAACTCTGGGAGATTGTGAAGGACAGGGAATCCTGGCACGCTGTAATCCATGCGATTGCAAGGAGTTGGACACAACTTAACAGCTGAACAATAACAACTTAGATGTATTGCCTAACAGTGGGGCTAACTGAACCCTTAAATTCTTCTGCTCCATCTAATAAAACTAAAGCAAACAAGAGTTTATGACTCCTCATTGCCTGAGATCTTACCAAGAAAGAAGAGTAAGTTTTTTCCTGGTGGGCTCTTCTCTCATTATAGGGTGCCAAATCTCTCTTCTAGTCGCTTGACTCTTTAATTGAGGATTCTCTTTAGAAATATTTGTAGTAATAAAGAAACCAAAAGATTTTAAGGAACATAGAAAACATTAAGAAAATATGGCTTGTTCATAAAGAATATTCCATCTAAAATTAAGCCTAGTTGTATGAATAATACAGATAAATCTCAAAATCATAACATGAGTGAAAGAGCATCTTTCTGAAAGACACATATGGTATGATAACATTTATGGAAATTTGTATAATGTTAATAGTGTTATCAGTTCTTTTCAAATTTGTACATGTATGTGTATATGCAATATTACACAAAGCATAGACTTCGCACACCAAACTCATAATAATGATAGACTATGGTAATGAAAGAAGGGAGAAAAAAGGAATTGGTATAATTGGAAATTTGATTTCAACCTTATCAGTAATATTTTACTTTTTACTATCAAAATAACATAAAGCAATCATGACAAAATTTTCTTTTTTATTAAACATTTATCAAATTATACCATCATTTAGTTTACTCTATTTTTCTGAATATTATATTTAGAAGTTATAAAAATATTATATTAGTTATTTGTATTCAGTTTTAAAACTTTCTTGCTTTATTCTTTACTATGCTCTGCCTGTTCTAGGTGGAGAAGGAAATGGCAACCCACTCCAGGATTCTTGCCTGGAGAATCCCAGGGCAGCCTGGTGGGCTGCCATCTATAGGGTCCCACAGAGTTAGACACAACTGAAGCGACTTAGCAGCAGCAGCAGCAACAGCCTGTCCTAGGTGATTTTACTTCCTGTTTTTAAATAGGTGACCTTGTGTTTATCTCTAATGGATTTTATTTGTTTTAGTTTGAACATTTAACTAAATCTTAAAGGCAATGTAGTTTCGTTTTTTAAAAGCTTTTAGAAACATTAGCTACATAACACAGTACTATTATCTGTGAATTTAGCATATTGGCAATTCCTTTATCCGCATCATCTAGATATTGTTACTGAATGAAAAGAAATGATGTTTCCTGTTGAATGCTACACAACTTTTCACCTTGAGGTGATGCTTGGCTACTGGCAACCACTCTTGCAGTTCAGCATTAATGCCCATTGCTAGCCTAATCACCAGAGTCACTATTCTCAGAACTAATAAGTAGAGATCAATACTAAGGATACTGTCCAGAATCTAAATAAGCAGAGTTGTTAACAATTTTATTGAAATAGGGCACAGATTTACATAGTGATTTATGATTAGCCATACAAAAATGCTACTAAACTTCCAAGTAGGGGACTAAAACCATGTGTGAATTATAACAGAGTCTGAAACATTAAGTGTGAAAGTGAATGGTATATTCACTTCTCTTTTTATGAACAAAGCATAAGAGTGTGTGTCAGAGCAATCTGAGAGGCAAGAATGCATCAAATTCATCATCAAGTGTTCCCACAATCTTCTATGAGCAGACTTAGAAGCTAGGTCAAAAGTTTGTTGATAAAATAAAAGCAGTTTGAAACAAAAGTCAATGTGAAAGCTACTAAGAGCATCAAAGTAAGTAAGCACCTATTCAGATTTCTAGAATTCAATTAAATTGATTGCTTTGTTCTTATCTATGTTGTCTGATGGTTATCATAAAGGAAAAAAATAATAAAAATCACCACCATTTAGTTAGTACCGGCATGCTTCAATTTATTGCACTTGACCTGGTGCTTTGAAAAAATTGAAGGTTTGGGGCAACCCTACCTCAAGCATCTCTTGGCACCATTTTTCCAACAGTGTTTGCTCACTTCATGTTTCTGTGTCATATTTTGGAAACTCTCACAATATTACAGACTTTTTCATTGTTAGTATATTTGTTATGGTGATCTGAGATCAGTGATTGTAGATGTACTATTGCAAACAGATTATGACTTGATGAAATCTCAGATAATGGTTAGCATTTTTCAGCAATAAAACACCTTTAAAGTATGTGTATTTTAGACATAATGCTGCTGCACCCTTAATAGACTACAATATAGTATAAACATAACTTTTAAATACATTGGGAAAACAAAAATTTTGCATGACTAGATTTAGTGTAATATTTGCTTTATTGTGGTGGTCTAAAACAAAACCTGTGATACCCTCATGTATTATTTGATTCAATAATGAAAATCATGATTACAATAATTTTTTAACTTAGAAAGTCAACCTATGCATGTAGTTCATTTGACTCTATAAATATTATCTGAATTTATTTTTATCTTCTAGATTCTTTCTGATTTCTATATCCATTTAAAGAAAACATTCTTTTGTATGATATGTATTTTCCAAGGCCATATATTTTGTGGCAGTTTCTAATATATATGAAGATATTACACATTTATTTTTTTTTTTTTTTTTAAGATAGAGTCTAGTAATAATGAAAAGAGAAATTGGAGTTGGGAAAACTAGCTAAGAGTTTGTGGTACCTATTTATGTTAAAGGTGATGATGTTATATGCAGAAGTACTAAGGCAGAAATTTAAAAAAATGAAAACAACTCACAGGAAAATAATAGTATGGTAGAGACTAAGCATCAGCTCTAAGAATAACAGAAACTGGAGCAAATCACACGGTGAAGATCCTGAGCATTCCTTCTACCCTACCTATTGAATATGAGTAAAATTTAGTTAAAATTAACATCAGTAACAACTATAAAGAAAGAAAACAATTCACCAAGAAGGAAATCTGACATCTATGTATTAACAAGAAAGAGTTTCTTTGTTCTCATAATGATAGCAGTTTCTGGATTGATTTTAAAAACGTTCAGATTACCCACCTGACTTTTTTATTTTTATTTTTTTACTGTCAGCTTGCAAAGCTGTCTTTGCAAAGTGACTCTTTCAGTGACTAGATAGGATTCAACAATATGGAGCTCTCAAGAGTCTGGGGTCTGAGCTGATTTTGCAAAATTGCTCTCTGCTAGATATACTTCTGAAAGCAGTTGTCAAATCAAACAAGGCTGCATTGGCTGCAAGCTATTGAAAGCAAAAAGACAAACATAAAATAAATGGTTGACCTGGCTCAGCACTGCAGTGAAGAAAAGCTGAGCATGTCAGTCAGATCACTGTACAATTCTTCCTGGAACAGATGAAACACATAGGAGGAGAAGGAAAAAATAAAACCTGAAACCTGGAAAAGGATGAAAGACCAAGGAAAGTAATAAAACCCTGTGGAAAACAAAAGGTAGGCACAGCACAGGAGAAAAGCCAGATTCATTTTTATTTAGTAGAAAATTCAAGCATTCATTTCCCCTTTCTTTGAAGTTGATCACCTTAAGGCCATAATGGTTCACTGAAAACAACCCAAAAAGCGCAGGAGAGCAGCAAGAGCAGCTGATGGGGAAAAGAATCAATGAAGACAAGCTGGTTTAACTTTGAAGAATTATTAACCACCAGAAAAGTCAAAATGCTTAAGAAACAAGGCGATGTAAGTCAAAGAGGAGAGTGTGAAAGATTTATTTTTAAATCCAGTTGACATGCCAGTTTACCCAGTCAAGAACTAAGGTAATAGCTTAAAACATCTTGGGAACTTTTCTATGAAGTATGGTAAAGCAAGAATAGAAAGGGCTTGCCAGCTCTGTAGGTATTCACATACTTATCGAATTTCTAATTACCCAAAGGCATCCTTTTTTATTTTAAAAAAAATCTGATGATCTATGTTCACTGCTGCTAAAAAATTTACTATCACTATAAAAGTCACATTGACTCTATGATGAATTAAATTGGAAGAAATAACCCTTTCTGATGAGTCTCTGAGTTTGCGTTCAATGACATCCTTTATGTAACTGGACAAGTGGTGATTTTACTGAGAAACAAAGTCTATGGCCATTTTCAACTTATTTAAAAAGAGTTTGAAAAATAATCTAATCATAATATAAACCACCTCAAATTGTAACTTCATTTTAACTTGCGTAATTATGGCACAAGTTGCTTATGTACATAGCTTGGCTTCAGCATATTTGACAATGTGCTAAAGATAAACACAAACTATAATGTTTCCCAGGTTTCCTATTACCTCTCAGTAATTAAATACCTAGAATATTAAAAGTGAATTACAATTTTTCAAAGTATTTTACATATAATTCATGTTTTGGAGAAACATAAATAGACAAAAATGATAAATAGCTAGACAGCCCTCATACACAGGCACACCAATATCTACTTTGTAGGCCTTTGAAGACTTAAAAAAAAAAAAAGCCTCACACAATGTGAGAGTTGTAAGTTGCTTTATTTGAGGCAAAATGAGGACTATACAACAAAAGACAACATCTCAGATAGCTCTAAAGGACTGCTCCCAAGAGATAGATGGGGAAGGTCAGTATATAAGTGATTTTGGTGAAGGGGGTACATACCATCAAACATACATTTTTGCCGCTGCTCGCCTCCTGAAGGTTAATGCTAGTAACAAAGAGCAGATGTCATCATTTATGATTTTTGTGCTTTTCTCAAAATGAGGAGATGCAAGGATTGGGCTCATAAAATCTCCTGGAAATACCTAAATATTGGAAGACCTATTCTGTCAGTTTTTGCCAGTGTACCCAGCGCCTCATTCTTGTTCTCCATCCTAAACTCCTCTCAAGATGTGTTAAAGATCAGTGACTATAGTATATTATGACTTAATCCTAATAGAGGCAGGTGGGAGTCTATTGTATGTAGTTGCTCTTCCTGCCATCCCCATTTCTGGCATAGAGTTTCTAAGACCTTAGAATCTTCTGTAAGGAGAGTGATTAAGGTGTCCCTTGTTATGTCAATGATGGCTTTTGGGTCAAATGGAAAGATGAAGGCTGGTTGTCAGTGGAACCAATCATGTCACCAGAAGGTTGAAACTTTCAGTCCCACCTCACCCCTAATCCATTCAAGAAGAAGGGAAGGGCTGAAGATTGAGTTCAGCCACCAGGGACTAGTGATTTAATCAATCATGTCAGTGTAACGAAGCCTCCATAAAAAGAACAAGGATGGTGTTCAGAGAACCTGGTTGGTGAACTCTTGGAGATTTGGGGAAAGCCGTGCTTTTGGAGAAGATATGGAAGTTCCTCAGTCTACCATTTCCTTGCCCTATGCATCTTTTCCACTTGGGTATCCCTGAGTTAGATCCTTTTGAAATAAATTGGTAATCTAGAAAAAAATATTCTCAGAGTCTGTGCAACTCTCTAGTAAACTAATCAAGCCAAATGAGGGAATCTCAGGAACTTCCAGTCTATAGCCAGGCAGGCAGCATGAGTGATACAAGGAAGTGCAAGTGACAATGTGGACTTGAGATTGGTGTGTGAAGTGGGTGTGAAGGATAGAACTAAAGCCTTAAACTGTGGGGTCTCAGAATGGAATTGAATTATAAGACAGCCCACTGGTATCTAAGAATTGCTTGGTGTTCATTGAGTTGGGGGGGAGAGGAAACACATTGTAATTGGTATCAGAATTACATTACCCATCTCACTTAAAAATTTCATGTCCTTTTGGCTCCCTTAATTTAGTTACTCTGTTCACCTTGTATTCTACCTAATAATCTTCAGATGTGTATAAGAGACAGATATAAAATAATAGAATTTTTTAGTATTTATCTTGTTAGACATGCAATCTATGATTTTCCAAGAAAACTTGACTGGAATATCTGGGATTAATGATTTATTGTGGAATGGATTTTAAGCTGACCAATATATAACAGGGTCATTAAGAAAAAAATAAGAATGGACACAACATTTTCCTTTCTCCAGTCCTTAGGGACTCTTTGTCCTGCACGGTTTCCTCAAGATAATGGCAAATGGCTCATCAATGACATCTGACGTTTCCTTAATTACCCTCAAGACACATGACACGAGGAGGTTCTGATTTGAATTCTTACAATTTTTCCAGGAGCTTTTTCTCATTTTAGCCTGATTCTCATTCCATGCTCCAGGTAACAGGTTTCTTCCAATGTTAAAAGCTTTATTGCTGGCTATTATCAGTTTTTCTCCTTACCTGTCAAAGTAAGGTAATTTCCTCTGATTCTCCTCCTTTTTTTTTTTTTTGCCTAATATATTCACATACTTTAATATTTTGGAAAGGCAGGTAATTTTTATGCACTGTGTGAGAAAAATTTGCTCTCTACCTCTGGCTTTCCTACATTAAAACTACATAAGTCTACTGATTAGACATTTTCTTTTTTATCTGATTTTGAAGTATCTGTTTTATACATAGTTTTTAAAATCAACAATCAATTATTGAGTTTCTAGGGATAGTTTCACATTCCATTTAGTGCTACAGTGGGATTCCTCATCAAAATGAATTCCCAGTAAATGAAAAATTTAAATACTTTTTATTATATTCAAGCTAGAGTTTTGCCCAGGCAAGAGTTAGTGGCAGAGTTACATCAGAAATATCCCATTCATGGGGGAAAAGTATTGAATTTGAAACCAAAGGATATAAGTTAAATTATTTCTCTTTGTGACTCTGAAACAAATTTAATCACCCTCCCGAATTCTGTTCCAGTGTATAAGAAACATGATTAAGAATCCCTGCCCTACCTACTTCACAAGGGAAGTTCAGTTCAGTTCAGTTCAGTCGCTCAGTCGTGTCCGACTCTTTGCGACCCCATGAATCGCAGCACGCCAGGCCTCCCTGTTCATCACCAT
>SJYT01061134.1:154152-174698 GCA_006410635.1 Cephalophus harveyi | reverse complement strand
GCCCACTTGACTTCACATTCCAAGATGTCTGGCTCTAGATTAGTGATCACATCATCATGATTATCTGGGTCGTGAAGATCTTTTTTGTACAGTTCTTCTGTGTATTCTTGCCACCTCTTCTTAATATCTTCTGCTTCTGTTAGGTCCATACCATTTCTGTCCTTTATCGAGCCCATCCTTGCATGAAATGTTCCCTTGGTATCTCTAATTTTCTTGAAGAGATCTCTAGTCTTTCCCATTCTGTTGTTTTCCTCTATTTCTTTGCATTGATCACTGAAGAAGGCTTTCTTATCTCTTCTTGCTATTCTTTGGAACTCTGCATTCAGGTGCTTATATCTTTCCTTTTCTCCTTTGCTTTTCGCCTCTCTTCTTTTCACAGCTATTTGTAAGGCCTCCCCAGACAGCCATTTTGCTTTTTTGCATTTCTTTTCCATGGGGATGGTCTTGATCCCTGTCTCCCGTACAATGTCACGAACCTCATAAAGTGCCTATGAAAACACTTGGCAGACCATGAAGCTACACACAAATGCAGTCAACTGTTGTTAAAAATACACCCTGTAAAATGCAAATAAAGAAAAGACACTTTTCTGAGGAAATGAGAACTCCTGAGGTCATGTCTTCCAAACTTAAGCATTCCACGGCATGTACAGTCATCTTTCAGAAACTCCACTGTATATACTTTGTTTAGTCAGATCTTACAGGGTATAGAAAATCTCCTGCTTCTGTAGCTTTACATTGTAAAAATGGATAATCCCTATGTCATTCCCTAAGGGAATATGAGTCTATCAAAAGCTCTTCCCACACAGCTCTCTCCAGCTGAGTTGATACACATACCTTTTCAGTTCAATGTCAAGCTCCCATTGAACTCTGTATCAGTTGAACAGTTCCTTGAGCTTCCTTATAACCTTCATTGCAGGTTTACTCACTGATGCTGAGATGTTGCCACTTGAAGTGCTCTCACTGCCTGTGTCCAGGGCTAAAATTCCAGCACACATATCAGACAACCGGAAAACATGAAATGTTCAGGTCTTACTGAGAGGCTGTCTTTCTTTAATATTTCACATTTGTCATTCCGTCTTAAGAGGTCGGACATTGTAGAAAACAAAGAGAAAAAATGGCTTCATATTTGCCTTAAGGTAGGGGATAAAGTGGAAAAGGAATAATGTATTTTATATTTGACACATTTATTTTTAAGAAATTAATATTAACAGTTAAGGTCCCTAAAGTTAAGTCCTACATAAAACTAGGTTTATTTTTTTTTCTTCCAGTGAACACAGTGACTTTTGCTTTTCTAAGATGATTACTTGGAATGTAATTACTTATTGGCTAAGTTCTAACCCTAGGCCCTGGGTAATTCACTCAACCTCCTTCAAACTTCTTCTAAGATATAGAATGGAATTGATATTATTAACCTGGCCCAAATTCTGTGAAGAATAACTGAAATAATATACAGGAAAATATATTTTAAATGAGTAGACATCATCATAATTGGTATATTGTTCACCTTCAGCAAGATCTGTACAATGCATATAGACAAATCTCCAGACAAAAAGGTAAGACATGAGACTGTTATATTAAAGAGCATAATATATAATTGTGGATCCACTAACCACTTACATTTTCATGAACAGAATAAACAGATATAAATTTGCTAAACTTTGTGCCTCAATTATTTTAACTAAGTATTCAGGGAGGTGAAGGTTAGTAAGCACTGAATTAGTGGGAGGGGTTACATAGAGATTTTCTGGGAGGCTTGGGAATATATAGGATTTAGATAGGCAGAGGGTTGGACAGAGGGTTCACAGGTGAATGGACTAAAACTCATGAGTGTATAATGAGGAGGTATATATCTAGAGCAAGAAGGATATTAACCTGTTATGAACAAAAATAAATCTGAAATATATTCAGGTAGGTAAGGTGAAATAACGTTAGACACTATATTAAGAGTAAAGATGTACTGAAATTAGTGATTGGAAATAAAAATTAAATAAAAGTTTCTGAGCAATGTAATTTTTAGAATTTTTCTGAATTGTTTTTTTTTTTTTTTTTTTTTAAGATAGAGTCTAGTAATAATGAAAAGAGAAATTGGAGTTGGGAAAACTAGCTAAGAGTTTGTGGTACCTATTTATGTTAAAGGTGATGATGTTATATGCAGAAGTACTAAGGCAGAAATTTAAAAAAATGAAAACAACTCACAGGAAAATAATAGTATGGTAGAGACTAAGCATCAGCTCTAAGAATAACAGAAACTGGAGCAAATCACACGGTGAAGATCCTGAGCATTCCTTCTACCCTACCTATTGAATATGAGTAAAATTTAGTTAAAATTAACATCAGTAACAACTATAAAGAAAGAAAACAATTCACCAAGAAGGAAATCTGACATCTATGTATTAACAAGAAAGAGTTTCTTTGTTCTCATAATGATAGCAGTTTCTGGATTGATTTTAAAAACGTTCAGATTACCCACCTGACTTTTTTATTTTTATTTTTTTACTGTCAGCTTGCAAAGCTGTCTTTGCAAAGTGACTCTTTCAGTGACTAGATAGGATTCAACAATATGGAGCTCTCAAGAGTCTGGGGTCTGAGCTGATTTTGCAAAATTGCTCTCTGCTAGATATACTTCTGAAAGCAGTTGTCAAATCAAACAAGGCTGCATTGGCTGCAAGCTATTGAAAGCAAAAAGACAAACATAAAATAAATGGTTGACCTGGCTCAGCACTGCAGTGAAGAAAAGCTGAGCATGTCAGTCAGATCACTGTACAATTCTTCCTGGAACAGATGAAACACATAGGAGGAGAAGGAAAAAATAAAACCTGAAACCTGGAAAAGGATGAAAGACCAAGGAAAGTAATAAAACCCTGTGGAAAACAAAAGGTAGGCACAGCACAGGAGAAAAGCCAGATTCATTTTTATTTAGTAGAAAATTCAAGCATTCATTTCCCCTTTCTTTGAAGTTGATCACCTTAAGGCCATAATGGTTCACTGAAAACAACCCAAAAAGCGCAGGAGAGCAGCAAGAGCAGCTGATGGGGAAAAGAATCAATGAAGACAAGCTGGTTTAACTTTGAAGAATTATTAACCACCAGAAAAGTCAAAATGCTTAAGAAACAAGGCGATGTAAGTCAAAGAGGAGAGTGTGAAAGATTTATTTTTAAATCCAGTTGACATGCCAGTTTACCCAGTCAAGAACTAAGGTAATAGCTTAAAACATCTTGGGAACTTTTCTATGAAGTATGGTAAAGCAAGAATAGAAAGGGCTTGCCAGCTCTGTAGGTATTCACATACTTATCGAATTTCTAATTACCCAAAGGCATCCTTTTTTATTTTAAAAAAAATCTGATGATCTATGTTCACTGCTGCTAAAAAATTTACTATCACTATAAAAGTCACATTGACTCTATGATGAATTAAATTGGAAGAAATAACCCTTTCTGATGAGTCTCTGAGTTTGCGTTCAATGACATCCTTTATGTAACTGGACAAGTGGTGATTTTACTGAGAAACAAAGTCTATGGCCATTTTCAACTTATTTAAAAAGAGTTTGAAAAATAATCTAATCATAATATAAACCACCTCAAATTGTAACTTCATTTTAACTTGCGTAATTATGGCACAAGTTGCTTATGTACATAGCTTGGCTTCAGCATATTTGACAATGTGCTAAAGATAAACACAAACTATAATGTTTCCCAGGTTTCCTATTACCTCTCAGTAATTAAATACCTAGAATATTAAAAGTGAATTACAATTTTTCAAAGTATTTTACATATAATTCATGTTTTGGAGAAACATAAATAGACAAAAATGATAAATAGCTAGACAGCCCTCATACACAGGCACACCAATATCTACTTTGTAGGCCTTTGAAGACTTAAAAAAAAAAAAAGCCTCACACAATGTGAGAGTTGTAAGTTGCTTTATTTGAGGCAAAATGAGGACTATACAACAAAAGACAACATCTCAGATAGCTCTAAAGGACTGCTCCCAAGAGATAGATGGGGAAGGTCAGTATATAAGTGATTTTGGTGAAGGGGGTACATACCATCAAACATACATTTTTGCCGCTGCTCGCCTCCTGAAGGTTAATGCTAGTAACAAAGAGCAGATGTCATCATTTATGATTTTTGTGCTTTTCTCAAAATGAGGAGATGCAAGGATTGGGCTCATAAAATCTCCTGGAAATACCTAAATATTGGAAGACCTATTCTGTCAGTTTTTGCCAGTGTACCCAGCGCCTCATTCTTGTTCTCCATCCTAAACTCCTCTCAAGATGTGTTAAAGATCAGTGACTATAGTATATTATGACTTAATCCTAATAGAGGCAGGTGGGAGTCTATTGTATGTAGTTGCTCTTCCTGCCATCCCCATTTCTGGCATAGAGTTTCTAAGACCTTAGAATCTTCTGTAAGGAGAGTGATTAAGGTGTCCCTTGTTATGTCAATGATGGCTTTTGGGTCAAATGGAAAGATGAAGGCTGGTTGTCAGTGGAACCAATCATGTCACCAGAAGGTTGAAACTTTCAGTCCCACCTCACCCCTAATCCATTCAAGAAGAAGGGAAGGGCTGAAGATTGAGTTCAGCCACCAGGGACTAGTGATTTAATCAATCATGTCAGTGTAACGAAGCCTCCATAAAAAGAACAAGGATGGTGTTCAGAGAACCTGGTTGGTGAACTCTTGGAGATTTGGGGAAAGCCGTGCTTTTGGAGAAGATATGGAAGTTCCTCAGTCTACCATTTCCTTGCCCTATGCATCTTTTCCACTTGGGTATCCCTGAGTTAGATCCTTTTGAAATAAATTGGTAATCTAGAAAAAAATATTCTCAGAGTCTGTGCAACTCTCTAGTAAACTAATCAAGCCAAATGAGGGAATCTCAGGAACTTCCAGTCTATAGCCAGGCAGGCAGCATGAGTGATACAAGGAAGTGCAAGTGACAATGTGGACTTGAGATTGGTGTGTGAAGTGGGTGTGAAGGATAGAACTAAAGCCTTAAACTGTGGGGTCTCAGAATGGAATTGAATTATAAGACAGCCCACTGGTATCTAAGAATTGCTTGGTGTTCATTGAGTTGGGGGGGAGAGGAAACACATTGTAATTGGTATCAGAATTACATTACCCATCTCACTTAAAAATTTCATGTCCTTTTGGCTCCCTTAATTTAGTTACTCTGTTCACCTTGTATTCTACCTAATAATCTTCTTTAATCCCGTGACAACACTACTATCTTATTAAATCATTTTTCACTTTTTAAAACTTCTAACCCTGTGATATCCCTATTGATTCTTATCCAATGATTTACAGTCTTAATTCAAAGATAGTAAGGAAGTAATCAACAGAAAAGCCTTCAACTTTCTCTCATTAAGCTAAAACTCTTACATCATCCCCATCTTGACATAGTTCTATCTCTCTATTCTACCTCTGTAATCTTCTGTCTGATGAATTTGTTCTACTCAGATTGTAATCATTTCCTAGCATTGATATCCTGAGCCCCTAACCTCTATCCTATGACTGTTAAATGCCCCTTCCAGTTACTCTCAAGGTTTTTCTCCTTATGTTTACTGTTTCTTTCAGTTTATCTATTGACTTATTTCAATAGCATGTTGAATTAGATGACCCCTTCACCCTTCCAAACAGAGGCTACAATATTCACTTATATACATACACACATATATATACACATATGAATACATGTATACATATGTATGTATACACATAGAACACATACATATATGCATGCTGCTGCTGCTAAGTCATTTCAGTCATGTCCGACTCTGTGCGACCCCATAGACGGAAGCCCACCAGGCTCCCCCGTCCCTGGGATTCTCCAGGCAAGAACACTGGAGTGGGTTGACATTTCCTTCTCCAATGCATGACAGTGAAAAGTGAAAGTGAAGTCACTCAGTCGTCTCCGACTCTTAGCGACCCCATGGACCGCAGCCTACCAGGCTCCTCCATCTATGGGATTTTCCAGGCAAGAGTACTGGAGTTGGGTGCTATTGCCTTCTCCGACATATATGCATATATATGTATAAACATACATTTTTTTTTTCATTTAATGTTCCAGTAAATCATATATAGTTCATTCTCTGTCTGTGTGAATCCAGTCTTTCAACTACTTTATGAAGACCTTAAACAAAAGAACATCTTTTTGGTAGACTTTTTTTAGTACAATCCTAAGCTACAGGAAAATAGAGAAATGATTACAGCTTTCATAAACAGAAAATCCAGTTTATCTTATTATTAACATCTTACTTTAGTATAATAAGTTTGCTACAATTGATGAACTGGTATTAATGCATTATTTTTAAAGTTCATGGTTTAGATTTCCTTAGTTTTCTTTTTTTTCAATTTTCTTTTTGTTTTATAGGATCCCATCCAAAACACCATATTACATTTAGTTAGTTTAGTCATATTTCCTTAGGCTTCTCCTAACTGGAACAGTTCTTCAGAATTTCCTTGTTTTTATGACAGAATTAATTGCTATTAGAAGAGGGATGGAGAGTGCCCCTGATCCCTAGTCTTATCAAGGTCTTACATACATTCACCAGACCCACTCCCACAACAAAGTTTTAAGATAATAAGATTAGTCAGAAGGTTCTTGTTAAGAAGGAGAAACTTGCCCTCCTCCAGCAAGATACATTGTTGTTATACAATCATTAGTACAGAGCTTAAGGAAAAACATACCCTTGAGCAAGATGAGTTGTTTTGTTGTATGATCATTAGCTCTGGGCTTAAAGAAAATAAACTTATGTAACTAAGACAAAGCAATGTAGAAAAAAACATTTGTCCTTTTCCTTGAGAGCCCCAGACCCCTTTCCCATCCCCTCCTGGGACCCTGGACTTCTAATCAACCTACCTAAGAATTAACTGTCACTACCATATGGATCATTCTAGCACTCCCTTTACTCATCTAAAATTCCCTACACCAATATTGAGTACCTGGCTCCCTTAATCTCCCATCCATTTCCTTGAGTCTGCACTTCTAGTACATTTATATATCTGTATCAGAATTGTCAACCATTTCACCTGTGAAAAACAATTGTATCTACTAGAGTACAGTGCTTGTGTGCTGCTCACGTTGCCTCTCTTCTTACTGACATCACTTGTTTCTGAAGAACCTAAGCCACCCCATTTTGATAAAAAAAAAAACTCCATTTTAGAGTTCTGAGGAAAGAGTGTTTGGAAATCCCCTGACCTCACCCCACCACCTGTGAGCCAATCAGATCTCAGATCAAGATCTCCTGACTTTATGTTCAGGACTTATGACCTGCCCAGGAAATTTGAATTAAGCCCAGGAAATGGGAACCAATCAGAACCCAACACCTAACCCTTCCACAGAAGGTAACATTTTTCATGCGAGAATACCCTATATAAGCAATGAAAGCCAGAGTTCATGGCTCCTCTCCTTAGCCGCTGCCTCGGTAACAGTGGGAACCCCAGCTCGAGCTTGGTAATAAAAACTCTCTTGCTTTTGCATTGGATGCCTGCTCCCTGGTGGTCATTTGGAGATTTCACGACTTGGGCATAACAGTTTCCAGATAAACAAGATTCTGATGGAAACTTTTTCCCTGAACAGTAGAGCTTTGCTATGGATAATGCTCTGGGTATATTTTAAAGTGGTGTCCCACCGTTTCCAGAAATATAAGGATATTTTTCAAGACTTGATGGGATTCCTGGAGATAGGACTCATGAATAAGTGGAGGTCCCCCTAAGACTGAGGCCCACAGGATTTTCTCATTTTCATACTAGTCCAGACTTAGTTCAGTTCAGTTGCTCAGTCTTGTCTGACTCTGCAACCCCATGGACTGCAGCACAGCAGGCCTCCCTGTCCATCATCAACTCCCGAAACTTACCCAAACTCATGTCCATTGAGTTGGTAATGCTATCCAACCATCTGACCCTCTGTCATCCCTTCTTCTCCTGCCTTCAATCTTTCCCAGCATCAGGATCTTTTCAAATGAGTCAGCTCTTCTCATCAGATGGCCAAAATATTGGAGTTTCAGTTTCAACATCAGTCCTTCCAATGAATATTCGGGACTGATTTCCTTTCGCATGGACTGGTTGGATCTCCTTGCAGTCCAAGGGACTCTCAATCAAGACTCTTTTTCAACACCACAGTTCAAAAGTGTCAATTCTTTGGTGCTATAGACTAGTCCAGACTAAGCCTTCAGTAATTTAAGCTGCTATTCAGCTGCTTCTCCAGGGAAGCAGATCTCAGTTGTGAGTCTCTGTATTCATCTGACACTCCAGATTTTGGGATAACAGACAGTTTGACAGTTTGATAGATCCAAGAAAAGTAGTTGATTTATAGTTTGTCAGCTTTTCTGTTGTTGTTGTAAGAACAGGAGTGACTTGCAAGCTGAGTTTACATATTGTAGCTGAAAACAGATCCTCTTGTAATTTTAAGGAAGCATCTAGACTAGGTAGACTTTCCTGACTAATGCAGATAAGCCTTTTTTACATCCCTCCCAAAGCCATCTGAGAGCATTATGAATTCAATTATTGTACAAACTTACTATTTATTGCCTCAGGCCAAAAATTAGAATTTATTCACTTGACATGTATAATGGTGAGGTAAAAAGTGTTATGGTAAATGTTCCAGAGGTAGATGTTTTAACAAAATGAATAAAAGCTGGGGGAAAAAAGAAAAATAGAGAAGACTGGGGAAAAGTAAAAAGCTGTTTCAAATACCAAAAAGTGATGCCAGTGAGTCAACTTTTAGTGAAGGGACTCATAGTCTTATACAATGCCATGTAGACCCTGTGGTGATTTATATATTTTCACAGAACATAATAATTGAGACTTACATTTATAATCTCAAGTCATGAAAATGCCAGAAATACAAAACTATGTATAATATATTAAATGCAGTAAAGCAGGGATGCATCCCAATATATTTTAGAGCAAACCCCATACTTATACATTAACACATACAAACTATTTGGGACTTAAATCAGTCAGTTTCTATTGTCTGAAAAATCGCTTATACGGAGTAACTCAGTCCACCAGTGTTCTCAGTGGTGGTGCTGGTTTAGTTGCTAAGTTGTGTCTGACTCTGGCAACACCATGAATTGTAGCCCACCAGATGCCTCTCTCCATGAGATTCCCCAGGTTAGAATACTGGAGTGGGTTGCATGTTGTTCTCCTAGTGTCCTCACTAAGTGAATCATTTCTGAATATTTTATGTATGAACTATCTAGAAACATGTATAATTATAGAAAGCAGCAGCCATTTAAAATAAACATTTTTCTTACCCAGGTAATATTATTATGGATAATTCTCTACCAATACCTTGAAGATATGCATGCAATCAGAACTGCCTTATAGTTGCCTTCTTTTCAGTAAGAGTGAAAAGATAGCACTGGAATACTACCTGATGATAGATTTTCTTTTAGGTACATGGAAAACAATTTGATTGTTAGTGACAGAACCATCCTTTACCCTTGACAGAACAACAAATGCTCACATTGTGATTGTGTCTTGCGGGTATTGTTCAAAAGCACTTTGGAAAAGGTAAGTTGCGGTTTCCTTATGAAGCTGTTTCTAATAGGAACTTGCAGTGTTTATGAAGCTGATTATTGATTCTTAGTGGAAGCCTTTTGACTGATTAATGGTTCTTGATGACCAATAATTGATCAAAAGATCCTTCCAGACTGCACACAAACAAGGCATTTTAGTAGAGCAGACACAATTTACAAAGCTTATCATAGTTCAGAGTTATACTCCTGTACTTCAAAATCTGGCCTGGTGTACTTCAGAATCTTAGTAAAAGAGTGACATTATCAAAATGATACTCTCAGGAGATGATTTTTGTTGCTGCTGGGTGTAACAGATTAGAGGAGCAGAAGCTGGTGCTGAAGAGGTTAGAACGGAATCACTTTATAGACTTCCAGATTCAGGCTGTTTGGCTGAATAAGAACTCTAGTTTATGGCTAAAGCAATGCAGACTAATGGCAGGTATGTGAAAATTTAAGAGGAAAGCTTTAGCAAGACTTGGAGACACCCTGAAAATCGAAAGAAAGATGATAATATTTACTTGCCATCTTACTGAATAGAAATATCATGAACTATGAATTTGGGAAAAGTTTTATACAAGAAATGAATTATCTATTGTCTGTCTGAATTAAGGACTGGAGCTATTTTCCAAAATAATGAATGCTTCAATATGGGGAGATATTGTACATTCCAGTGGGATATGTGAGTATATTATCCAGTAATCGGAACTAAAGCACAGTGCTGAGGAGATCTTGAATGGCCCTTTTTCCAAAACTGGGAGTTAGTCACTCTGTTAAAGGCCTTAAACAACTGGGAGTTGACAAAAATAGCTCTATTGTTAGTCATATCCCTAAGCTCTCCTCAGAAAATAAGGAGTGAAAACAAACCATGCTGCTCTTTTTTGAAGAATACTAATATCACACAATGTATAGTATTTCCTTCTCTTATGTGATCTTTTTCTATCCAGAAGCAACTGAAGAAAGATCCAAGAACATCATTTGCAGAAACTAGAAAGTCCTGGAGAAAAGATGATAGTAGGGTTGTAAGATAAGATACAAAAAGCCTAGTTAACTACAGCTTTCTGATGAACAACAGAATGTTTGTATTTCAAACATGTCCTATGCAATATTTGGGACATGCTTATAATAAACAAGGTATTATTCACCTAAAAATTTAAGTTTATCTGGGCTTCCTGCATTTTAATTGGCTGAACATGGCAACCTAAATAGGGTAACCTGGGTGACAGGTGTCTTACTCCTGATTGGCTACTTGAGTGACAGAACATCTAGTTTTATTCTGATACTACTACCTGCCTCAAGAATGATTAGAAAAATTAAAAAAAAAAAAATTTGTTATGGGAGGATCAGAGTGTGGTATGGTGTTGGGATACCTCCATGAACCAGTTGAAGTATCCAGTGAGCTTGCTTCTGAGATTTTTGTGATAAATGAAATTGTATTCCCAAAAAAACTGGATGCCTGTAAAGATATTTCAAAGAATATAACTATTTCAGAGCAGAACTCCTAAAATGTAATGTTCCAAAGAATCCCCTGGGGATCTTGATGCTTATCAAGAATATTTTTCAGAATATTTCAGAAGGTCTAGGATAGCACCTAAAATGTTACATTTCAAATAAATTCCAAGTTACTTCCCAGGCTGAAGTCCCATTTACCATACTTTAAGTAGCAATGTAGTTGAGCGTTATCTAGAGTCCACAGTCTGACTCACAAAATTTCACTTACAAAAAGTTGGTCTTATCAATGACCTTAGAGAGTTTTGTGAGCTAGAAACACTAAGATTTAATAAAACAAACAATTGATATAAGAATCCAGAATGCTATGCTATTGGCCACCCTCTTTCTCAATAATAAATTAAAACCTCACGTGGAATGTCAGTTCTCTACTTAAAATGCCCTGAGCCTCCTATTACCCTCAGAGTAAAAACCAGTCTCCTCATGGCAACTGAGGCTCTGTATGCCCTGGCCCTCCTTCATCCATCCTGACCTCATCTGTTGAGAACGACTCTCTACTCACCCTCGCCATCTCCTCTCCTGCTGCCCTGGGTTCCTTGTTGTTAACATGAATACCAAACACTCACCTAATACACATTCTCCTGATCTCCAGCCTTGTTTTGCCAAACTCTCTTTCTTCCAATATCTACATGGCTTTCTTTCCCACTTACTTTAGGACTTCACTTAAAATGTACCTTTGGAATGAGAATACCCAGACAGGCTTATTTTTTTTTATTTTTATTTTTTTACTTTATTTTACTTTACAATACCGTATTCGTTTTGCAATACATTGACATGAATCCATCACGGGTGTATATGAGCTCCCAATCCTGAATCCCCCTCCCACACCCACCCCATATCCTCTCTCTGGATCATGGACATATCTTCTCTCTGGATCTTGGACTCTGTGGGAGAGGGAGAGGGTGGGATGATTTGGGAGAATGGCATTGAAACATGTATACTATCATGTAAGAATGAAGCACCAGCCTATGTTCGATACAGGATACAGGATGCTTGGGGCTGGTGCACGGGGATGATCCAGAAAGAGGATATGGGGTGGATGTGGGAGGGGGATTCAGGCTCATTTTAAATTGCAGCTCCTTACCAAACCACATACAAGATGATCCCTCATTCTGACCTCATTTTTTCATAGCACTATTATCTAAGATGGTATATACTTTATTAATATATTTAATCAATTGCTTATTATCTATAATCACATGTTAGAATATAAACTACATGAAGGCAAGGATGTAACACCACTGCCTTGAATAGTGTCTGCCTCACAGTAAGCTCTTAGTACCTACTTTTTCATTTGATTTCAACTAAATTATTTGAGAGGAAGAGTTATTGAGTGGGAGGTTACTTTGAAAGATTGGAACAAGGGGGAGGATGTTGGAAAGTCATAAAGTACATTTAATCCATGGAACAGTAAGTCTGACAAATCGTTCCTCATCCTTATCATGTCTTTAGAAGCGTGATTGTTATTCCACTGGAGTCAATGTGCTTTTTAACTAATGAGTTCTAAAAAGTCCCTTTTCAGATACTTGTTTTCTGTCTTATTCTCCTTTCTCCTTAATGAGAATACCCATTTTGCTAAATCAATAATTTTAATAATAGCATGGCAGAGTTAGGTATTACGTGGAAGCTGTCCATTTTTTTCCAGATTGTGTGGCAATTATTTGATATGATCCAGTATAAGCTGATTTTATAACCCACATTCTAAGAGATTTAGGAATTCAGAGTTTAAATAAAATTTTTCATTTTGTTTATCAGTGTCTGATAACATAAGTTGTTTTAAAAAACTAATGGTAAAAACTAAGGACATAGAATTGTTCTTTGTGTAATACTCTCCATTATGAAAGAGAAAGAAAAAGTAATAGTAAGAGAGTCCATGGTGTATAGGGAAAAATGTACATAGAAAATTAACATCAAACTAATTTTTTAAAAAATTTCAACTGGCCCATATTTAGTAGTACAGTATATTTCTCTTTATTCCAATTTTCTTGAAATATTTGACATTTAAGCATATGAAAAGGAACTAGTTGTGAGAGTTGGACTGTGAAGAAGGCTGAGCGCCGAAGAATTGATGCTTTTGAATGTGGTGTTGGAGAAGACACTTGAGAGTCCCTTGGACTGCAAGGAGATCCAACCAGTCCATTCTGAAGGAGATCAACCCTGGGATTTCTTTGGAAGGAATGATGCTGAGGCTGAAACTCCAGTACTTTGGCCACCTCATGTGAAGAGTTGACTCATTGGAAAAGACTGATGCTGGGAGGAATTGGGGGCAGGAGGAGAAGGGGATGACTGAGGATGAGATGGCTGGATGGCATCATGGACTCGATGGATGTGAGTCTGAGTGAACTCCGGGAGATGGTGATGAACAGGAAGGCCTGGCGTGCTGCGATTCATGGGGTCACAAAGAGTCAGACACGACTGAGCGACTGAACTGAACTGATAATGTTCAAAGAACCGATTACTTTTCTTTTCACTATGGGTGTCAAAGCATTGCTATCTATCCTGGCCATATTCCAATTCCTGATCTACAAGTCTTGCTTCTGCAGTAGAAAGACTTTGTACCATAAAGTCATCAACTCTTCACTCCCAACCACAGCTAATTAATTAAACTAGAAGGCAAAATCTGACCTCTATCATCTAGCCACTTCATTCTCACTTGACAAGGTAAGTTGAGAAAATCAGATTCTCTAATTCAGAATCTAAGAAAGAGCTGTCTACTTAAAAGTAAGAGAATAAAATAATATGTATAAATGCAGGATTGGGCAGACTATGATACATCATGTAAAAGACAACCTAATGGAAAACAGAGTCTGTGAGCAAGCAGATTAAGTCAATTCAAAGTGTGATGAATAAAACAGACATACATATTGTCAATAGAAACATATACAGAAGACTAGAGCAGAGATTGGTGACCTTCTCCTTTTAGGGTGACGGGCCAGTGTGAATCTAAAACTGCCCTCCTGCTTGATTCTCTTCAGCCTACCCTATTATAGTCTTCATGTTAAAACTCTCATAGCTTCATATGTATCATTATAACAATATCTTCCCACTGATTTATTTTGACTGCTTTCTGTGCTTCTTCTACTATATAAACTATATCACAGTGGCTTGGATAGTGGCCCCCAAAAAGATTTGTCCACAGGCACTGTGCATGTGACCTCATTTAGAAAAAAGGTCTTTGCAGATGAATGAAGCTAGAGATCTCAAGATGAGATTAATCTCCATTGTCCTGATGGGTCCCAGATCCAATGACAGGCATTTGTATGAGAGACAGAAATGAAAACACAGACCCAGGGGAAGGGGATGTGGAGACAAAGGCAGAGATTAGAGTGGCATAGCTGTGAGAAATGTTTTTGTCAACCAGAACCTGAAAGAGGCACAAAAGCTTCTCCCCTCAGCCCTTTGAAGGGAGTGCAGCCCTGCTGACAACTTGATTTTGAATTTCTGGTCCAGAATCATGAGACAGTGATGTCTGTTATTTTAAGCCACTGAAACTGTGGCTACAGCAACCGTAGGAAACTCACATAGATCTTAAGCGTTTTTCCCCTATAGGAAGTGAGTGGCAGGGGTTTTCATTAATAGGTTTTGAATGTATAAACCTTGCCTCTGTTTTCTCAAATAGAATATTGTGGGTGTAATTTAAGCTATTTCCTCAACTCTGGATATAATTAATAAACTTTACTTTCATATTTTACAAAGATAATGATGTGCCAGGGACTGTAGATGTTGATAGAGTTGTTGGTCCCTTACACCAAGTGGCCCTAGGTTACCAGATCTTCTTGAATTATATTTCTCCTTTATGGCAGTATTTTAGTTTATTCATTTACTCTCTAATTGTTATGATATTATTTTTTATGAGTTAAACCATATTCTAACAAGAATTATTCATTTAGGAATTTACTATGCATAATAGTGTCCATCTTTTATAGAAATACAGTTCCTTCCAAAGCTACTATGGGTAGTAGAACAAAAAAAAATTATGATTTTTTTTGAAATTATTTCTAGATTTGTTTTGTGTTTGAAGAGAGACATTAAACATTAGGTCTTGTCTATGGAATTTTGACCAAATTATTTAGCATCTTGTTACCTTAGTTTCCCTATTCGTGAAATGGAGATAAGGTTAATTACATCATAGATGTATAATAAATTACTAAATATATATATAAGCATTTTGATCAGTATAGTTTTATGTTAAACATTCAATAAGTACGGTTTAGTATTAACCAGTCAAACCTGTTATAACTAATATATAGGAGGCTTCCTTGTTGGCTCAGTGGTAAAGAGTTCAACTGCCAATGCAGGAGACATGGGTTTGACCCTGGGTCCAGAAGATCCCCTGGAGAAGGAAATAGCAATCCACTCCAGTATTCTTGCCTGAGAAATCCCATGGAAATGGAGCCTGGCAGGCTACAATCTGAAAGTGAAAGTCGCTCAGTCTAGTTTGACTCTTTGTGACCCCATGGACTGTATAGTCCCTGGAATTATCCAGGCCAGAATACTAGAGTGGGTAGCCTTTCCCTTCTCCAGGGGGTCTTCCCAACCCAGGGATCGAACCCAGTTCTCCCACATTGCATGTGGATTCTTTACCGGTTGAGCCACAAGGGAAATCCGAGAATACTGGTGTGAGTAGCTTATCCCTTCTCCAGTGGATCTTCCTGACCCAGGAGTAGAACCAGGGTCTCCTGCATCTCAGGTGGATTCTTTACCAACTGAGCTATGAGGGAAGCCCCCAGTCTATGGGGGTCCCAGAAGGGTCAGACATGGCTTAGTGACTAAACAACAACCTTAATTATTTAGTTATTAACAATTTTGGTTTTATATTTACTGATATTTTCATCTCCTAAAAATTTACTTGTAGTAGGAACAACATAATTGCATTTTATATTTATCTATCTTAATATATATATTTTAAAGTATGAGTACATAGTCTCAGACGAATGACCAAATGGGTGTAGAGTTTCTTCTACCTGACTAAATTTTTGTGCTTGCTTTTATAGTACATATTTTTATTTCTTAGTCATTTTTTATATAGGCTATTCAAAACTAAGCTTGTTAATTCCCCTGACATCCTTCCTTTGATAAACATGGACAAAAACATAGCTAGATTGTATCTTCTTGAAACTCAAACACAGAATTTATCTTCAATTTTTCTTCTCACCTTAAGATGATATCTAATTTGTTAACAGTTCTTTCAATGCCAGCTCCAAGTCCCATACTTTTAGACCTAATCCTACTTCCAGTTCTATAGTTCAGATCTTATTTTCCGTAGCATGAGATATGGAGAAAGCCATCTAATTTGCCTCCTCTAGAGTGTGTGTGTGTGTGTGTGTGTGTGTGTGAGAGAGAGAGAGAGAGAGAGACTAAAGAAAAACAACATAATATATTCTCAACTTTGTGAATGATACATTTTAAAAGAAAGAAGCTGTTGCTAGTTCTCACCTCTTATGTTCCAGAAGGCTTGCCATTCCTGGGTACTGAAAAACTTAAGTGTGATCAACAATTTTGACACAATAAAGATTAAAAAATCACCTGTACTCTCCACAACCTTTCTTTCAAGTATTATTCCACCTGCTAGTATCAGTCAAGTTTCTGGTACAGGTCCCAGACCAAGCGCTAGAGGAAAACAGGCCCTTCCTTGTTTTTAGATACTTGCTCTTAGAGCTTTTTTGGATCTTAAAATGGTGTATAATGACAAAGTCTTAGAATTTCTACATTTCAGCAATAATTTGGGTAAAATAGGAGTTTATGCAAAACAATGCATTTAAGAATTTTAAAAATTATTTCTGAGGTTAAAACAAATGATACATAGATGGAAAATTCAAAGTGATAAAATACATTTCAACAGACTGTTTCTACTTCATTTATACATGTACTAAGTACATACATACACACATACACAAACATGTGATTTCACAAAATAGTATGAAATACTTGTCCCTATTAGAGCTTTTTATGCCTCCCCAATATTCTTTGGCAGAGAGAGGATTTTTGCAAGATAATCACCAGTATTATACCATAAAAGAATACTAGTATTGGCAAGATGAATTTATTGTCTTTGCATAGTCACACTACAGAATGTAATGATCCAGTTACCTATCCAAAGTGCCCATAACAGGATCAACAATGATACTCTAAAAATGTGAGAGTTGGGCACATCCCTGGCAGTCCAGTGATTAGGACTCTGTGCTTCCAATGCAAGGGCACAGGTTTGGTCCCTTGTCAGGGAACTAAGATCATACATGCTGCCTGGTGCAGCCACAAATATAAACAAAAAATAATGATAAAATATTCGTAATTCCCTGGGACCAGTGGTTAGGGCTCAGCACTTGAACTACTGTGAGCCTGGGTCAATACATAAATAAAAAATAAGATCTTAAAAAAAAAAAGAATAAAAAATGAAAGTTAAGGCAGCATGTAAAAGACCCAGATAAAAGAAATTTCAGAGCCCCCATGTGAGGTTATCTCTCTAAGAAGTGAATGTATATTTCATTGTTTTCAGAACTTCCTCACAGACAGACACTTCATTTCCTTGCTTTGACACTTTTAGATGGAGAGGTCATCCTTGGCAACTGCACCCAAACATGTTTGCCAGGAGAGACAAGAAGGATCTATTCTGTCTTTAGAGACTCCTCTGCAATATTGAGAGAAAACTGAGAGAGCTGGAGCTATAACTGAGGGAATGGACTTGGGCTCTAGGATCAGGCAGCTGGGCCAACAGTCACAACAGTCTCAGTTCTTGCTTCCAAAACTACTCCGAGAAAGCCCCACCTGGCAACTCAAGGACTTCTCTTGAGTCTTGGATCACAACAAAGATAAACTAGGAATAAACATGAGTGTTTTATTGGTATGCAAAGCTGAACCAAAATGGAAAGGACACTTCCATTTCAACCAAACAGAATTGATAGTAGAAAAATGTCACTATCAGGAAAACCCTACAAATACACAAATTCTTGGTCAATCTTCATAGCAGGAAATAAGAAAAAAACTAAGCTGAAAGAACAAAAAACTGACTCCAAGTCATAATAGTCAGGGAGAATTGAAATCAGCAGTGACGCAAAACTGACAACCATCTAGCTGTGATCTCAGGGTTACAAGACGTTGAGAGTTCAGAAAGCAATCCCAGATGCTCAGAGAGTTAAAACAGAGGTCCCTTTATAAAGCTGGGACCTGTGAAAAGTTGTATAGTCAATCAGTTGGCCTACGGCTGTGTCTGGGAACATATCACAGAAGTATGCCACCTGGCTGGGCCATAAGAAGAAAATGCCTCTTGCTAGAAATCTGACCCACATAACAATGCTGTTTGCAATGAATGGTTTGGATTTTAGATGTCTATGGATGGTAAAACCTAGTACTCAAGTTCACATGGATTTGGTTCCCATTATAAGTACCAAGGTAGTCATGTTCAGAAGGTACTTGACTGCATTTGACTTCAGCTGTGTTAGATGCCTCTTGCTTTCTGCTCTAGGGCTTCTCTTGGTGGAATACCTGTAAGAACTTATTCAAGAATTACAGCTCATTCTTTAGCCTGGAAATTCCAGGGAATTGACACTGTAAGGAGCAGCCATTGACCAATGAGAGCAGAAGCTCATATATATCTTTTGTGTTTCTTGCAAGGAAGCTTGCCAAGGTTAACAGATAAAAATATCAGACACCAATTAAATTTGAATTGTATATAAAAAGGAAATTTTACTATACGTAAATTCCATGCAACATTTTGGATTTATTTTTAAATTGTTATCTGAAGTTCAGATTTACCCAGTACTCTGTATTTTATCTCCCAATCCTGCTTGAGAGAAAAATTATGACACATTCAAAATCACTCCTCAGAGAATCCCCGTGGAGAGTAGAGTCTTATTTCCCCACTGCTGTTACCAGCTTGATTGCCCACCTTTCATCTGGCTTCCTTCTTTTTCATTTTATGCTGGCTGGTATCTCATTCTTCTATGTAAGGATCAGTTCTCAAAATAAAATAATAACACACAGATCTTATTTACTTTGAGAGAAATCATAGAAAAGTGACTCTAAAAAGCACACCTTCAAGATGGAATTCTAGAACTAGATAGTTCATTGGGAAGCAGCAACTGAGCATTTATATTCTCCTAAATTTAATGCCCAAGGTAATGCCTTTGGGAAGCGATTGGGTCATGAAGACAGAAACCTCATGAGTGGGATTTGTTGTGGGATTAGTGCCTTTTTAAAAGAGGCCCCAGAGAGATCCCTCTCACCTTCTGTCATGTTAGGATATAAGAAGCCTGCAACCTGGAAGAGTCCTCATCCAACCATACCTGAAGCTTATCTCAGACTTCCAACCTCCAGAACTATGAGAAATAAATTTCCATTTCCAATAGGTCACCCTCACTATTGGTAAAGAACCCATCTCCCAGTGCAAGAGACGTAGGAGACATTGGTTCCATTCCTGAGTCAGGAAGATCCCCTGGAGGAGGGCATGGCAAACCACTCCAGTAATCTTGCCTGGAGAATCCCCATAGACAGAGGAGCCTGGTGGGCTACAGTCCACTGGGCCACAAAAAGTCAGACATGACTCAAGGACAAAGCACACATGCATAAACCACCCATTCTGTGATATTTTATTGGAGCAGCCTAAATGGACTGGGGGTGATAATTCTTAGGATCATTCTGATTGAATGGTAGTAGAATTATCAAAGTTTTCATATATGATAGATTGGGATGGGGTACTGATGAAAGTGGGTACTGATTTATCTCTCCACAGACTGTGTAATTAGTTAACTATTGTTAATGGTTTAAAAATCCAGTGTCTGTTAATTGCCTTGAAATAGGAAAAAAAAAAAAAAAAGAACAAATAAAACTATGGGCCAACTCTAAACTCGAGGAAAGCTGTAAGAGGTATTTATGTTTTTATCTTTGTTTCTGTTATTGTTGCTTGTGATGTAAGGCACTATTCAAGTTACATATTATCACATAAGGAGAATCAATTCCATCATTTCATTTATAGAAAAATTTGTCTTTTCTTCACTCGTTTGTGATGTGGTCTCTGTCGGATGTTGTTTTCATATCCCTGGGTGTCTGTATATGGGCTTTTTAATCTGTTCTATTTATTTTTCCCTGAACCAACACCAAGGCATGTTAATTATTATAGTTTGGCCTTCCCTGATGGTTCAGAATGTAAAGAATCTGCCTGCAATGTGGGAGATCTGGGGTTCCATCCTTGGGTTGGGATGATCTCCTGGAGAAGGCTATGGCTGATCTGGGCTTTTTAATCTGTTCTATTTATTTTTCCCTAAATCAGCACCATGGTATGTTAATTATTATAGCTTAATACTAAATATTTTAGCTGATAAAGAAAGTGAATGCTCCATGTTGTTCTTCAAGAAAGAATATTGGATATTCTCTTAAAAAAAAACAAACACTATGTTTTCTATGTGATTGCATTGTATCTATAAATCAGTTTGGAAATAATTTTAGAATCCAACATGCTGTGTTTGTCTATATAATTAGACCTTTTTAAATGTTTCTCAATAAAGTTTTATGATTTTTTTTCCAT
>SJYT01061134.1:133726-152447 GCA_006410635.1 Cephalophus harveyi | reverse complement strand
TGGAAGGAATGATGCTAAAGCTGAAACTCCAGTACTTTGGCCACCTCATGCGAAGAGTTGACTCATTGGAAAAGACTCTGATGCTGGGAGGGATTGGGGGCAGGAGGAGAAGGGGACAACCGAGGATGAGATGGCTGGATGGCATCACGGACTCGATGGACTTGAGTCTGAGTGAACTCCGAGAGATGGTGATGAACAGGGAGGCCTGGCATGCTGCGATTCATGGGGTCGCAAAGAGTCGGACACGACTGAGTGACTGAACTGAACTGAACTGGTTTTGTAGATTTTATGTGTTTGTACAAATGTATAGTGACATTATACCACTGATACAGAATAATTTCCGTCTTAAAAATTCTCTGTTCTCTGACAGTTAATTTTTTTCTCCCCTGTAACCCCAAGCAACCACTGATTCTTTTATTGTTTCTATAGTTTTGCCTTTTCCAAAATGTCATATAGTTGTAATCAAGAGGTATGTAGTTTTTTCAAATTGATTTCTCTGACTTAGTAATATGCATTTAAGTTTCCTCCACATATTTTTATGACTTGATAGCTCATTCCTTTTAGTGCTGAATAATATTGCAGTGTCTTGGTGTATCATAGTTTTTCCTTTCACCTACTAAAACCATGTTGATCACTTTTAAGAATGAGCAATTTGAATAAAGCTTCTATAAACATCCATGGGGCAGGTTTCTGTGTGTATACGTTTCCAATTCATTTAGATAAATAGCAGTGATCATGATTGTATGGTAAGAGTATATTTAGTCATAAACTACCATTCTGTTTAACAAAGTATCTGTACCTTTTGCATTACCACCATCAGAGAATGAGAGCTCCTGTTAACTGAAATCCTGACAGCACTTGGCGTGGTCAGTGTTTTTGGATTTTAGCCTTTTCTATCTTTCCTTTTTATTTTTTAAATTATGAAAATATGATAGCATATTTTCAGGAGACTTGGAAAATACAGAACAAAGTTACATATAGTTCCACTATATATTACGACTGCATGTTTTAAGTAGAAAAATTAAGATCTTTAGTTTGAGTTTCAATATCAAACACTCAGAAAATAATAGAATGAATGTATGGACAAGTAGAAGAATATAGTAGATCTGAAAAGCATTATGATCCAATGTGACATAATTAAGATTTATACTATTTTCACACAACAGTAGGATACAAATTCTATTCGGGTTCCCATAGACTATCAACTAGGAGACACTGGAGCATATCTAGAGACATAAGACCAGGTACAGAAATTTCATGTTCTAAAAGTACTGAAATCATACAAAGTCTGTTCTCTTTTTAGGATTTTAGCCTTTCTTATAGGTGTTTGGGCTTCCCAGATGGTGCTAGTGTTAAAGAACCCACCTGCCAATGCAGGAGACATAAAACACTAGGATTTAATCCTTGGGTTGGGAATATCTCCCGGAGAAGATAATGGCAACCCACTCTAGTATTCTTACCTGGAAAATCGCATGGACAGAGGAACCTGGTGGGCTACAGTCCACGTGGTTGCAAAGAGTCTGACACAACTGAAGCAATTTATCACAATAGGTGTTCAGAGATATCTAATTGCTTTAATTTGTGATTCCCTAATCAATTATGTTTATTTCCCTTCTATTAATATATATCTTCTTTGGAGTGATATCCACTCATATCCTTTTATTTTTAATTAGGTTGGTTGTTTTCTTACTGTTGAATTTTAAGATTTCTTTATATGTTTTAGATACCAGTCTTTTATCACATGTGTTTTTTGCAAATGTTTTCTCCCAATCTATGACTTGTCTTTTTATTCTCCTGGGATTGTCTTTTGCAATTTCATATAGATATTTTCTCTAATATTATCTTCTAAGAGTTTCATAGTTTTGTATTTTACATTTAGGCCATGATACATTTTGATTTANATGTGTTTTTTGCAAATGTTTTCTCCCAATCTATGACTTGTCTTTTTATTCTCCTGGGATTGTCTTTTGCAATTTCATATAGATATTTTCTCTAATATTATCTTCTAAGAGTTTCATAGTTTTGTATTTTACATTTAGGCCATGATACATTTTGATTTACTTTTTTGTGGTGGTTATAATATCTGTATCTAGATTTCTTTTCTTTTTGCAACTGTATGTTCCATTTTTCTGACACAATTTTTTGAAAAGAATGTCTTTGCTCCATTGTATTTCCTTTCCTCTCATATCTGGGTCCCTGATTCATTTTGAGTTACTTTCTGTATGTAGTATAAGATAGAAGTTCATTTCATTATTTTGCATGTGGATTATTTATTTTTTTAATCTTAATTTTTTTATCTGAAATGTTGTCTAAAATCATTTCATCAGCATTTATTCCTAAGGTGCTTTCTTTGTGGTGAAATCTCAGATTTTCTTGTTGAATTTTCTATTTTGCTTTAATTTGTGAATGGTACCTTTCTGGAGTAAAGTAATTCAGATTGACAGTTAATTTGTTTTTGAGTGTTTAATTCTTTTTACTCACTTTTTTGTTGATCTTGAGAATCAGTTGTCAGTCTGCTGTGTATCCCTTGAAGATAATCTTTTTTTCCTGCCTGTTCTCAAGGGTTTCTCTTTAGCTCTGGGTTTTATCATTTTTATTACAATGTGATCACATGTGGGTTTCTTTTTACTTTTCTTTTTGAGATTAACTTGATTTTTCAGGCTGTTGTTTGGTGTTTTTTAATAGTCATGGAAAAACTCAGCCATTATAATTTCTACTATTAACTCTTTCCCCCATATCGCTCTCATTTTTTGGAATGTCCATTAAAACTAAACTCTATTTTGTGTGCACTACCTTTCTTCTGATATAAACTCTAGTATAAATTCTCTTCTTCAATTGCATCTAACCCCTTGTTAAATCCAATTTTTAAATGTTTCATTTTGAAAATTGCATTTTTTATTTCTAGAAGGTCTATCTAATTCTTTGTCTTTCTACTATTGGCTTTTATCCTGTCAGATTCCTTATTGATATTTTGAAGTTTTCATTTTGCTTCTTTTGCCATATTCAATGTAATAGTTTATAAGACGTGACTGACTGATAACTGTAGTACCTAAAGTCTTACCCTGTAACATTTCTGGTTATCTCGATTACTGGCACTTTGTTTCCATGTATGATATATCACTTTGCTGTTGCAGTACACTTATTACCTTTGAACAATAATTAGAAAGCTATGTCAGAAGTACTTTCCTCCAGAGTGGATTTTTACTTGCTTCCACTAAACAGCTTGGCACTGCCAATCAGTTGGGTCCTCAACCTAACTCACAGTTTAAGGTCACCTGGACCTCCCTGGTGAGGGAAATCAAAATTGCTAATATGTAGCAGAGCCAGTTATTTCCACAGCATTTCAGAATCCTTTTTCCTTCCCTTTTAGGGCCCCTGTTTTTCTCAGTGACAGAGCAAAATTATGTTTGGGTGTCAGAGATCAAGTTTGCTTGTCTTTTATCATTGTCTTGAAAACATGCATTAAGATCCTGTTTTAATATGCTGTAGTCTTCTATTAAACCAAACTCTTTGGGAAGTTGCATAACCTTTATGCCATGTCTTTTTCTCATGTAGAAATCATATTAAGTTCAAGATAGCCTATTCAACAGATATCATTCAGTTTATCATTCAGATCTCTTCAAACAATCTCCATACTTTTCTTCTTTTTTGACAAATAGTTTCTTTTTATTCTGCATTTATTAATGCAGGATATTTTTTAAATATGCTTAAAGAATTTAGAAAATATTTTATTTAGTGTTCCTCATCATTTTCAATAGAAGTGGTTCAAATAGTCTTTTGTTTCTGGTAATAGAAATCCTTCCTTTATGATACTTAATGCAGGAGAAGATCTTGGGTTGCTTACTAATCTCCCATTTTGGTGTTAGTATTAAGGATGAAGACTTGAAGAACTTTAACTAATGAGAGTCAATCTTTATTAGTTGATGGCTCTAACAGCTTGGCATAGGACCACAAAGAAAAACACTCTGTTTCAGATAGATGGACACAGGAAAAATCTTTTCAGTAGACTCATGATCTAAGCAATAAGTAAATATATGTTAGTGGTTTATTAGAAGAAAACACAATATGTATTGCCAGTATATAAAGTCCCACCATACGTAACTGATAAGATATTGCATTGCAACATTTCCCTTAGATAACTGAAGGGAAAAATAGAACTTACCTAATCACTAGACAGCAAAAGGATTAGCAAACTATGTTTAGTGGAGAGACTAAGAGGATGAGGGAAAAGCATAAATATCATATTCTCCAAGCTTGTGGGAATTTGGGTCATTTGTGCTGTTTTAATGGAGTATCAGTTCAGTTCAGTTCAGTTCAGCTGCTCAGCCGTGTCTGACTCTTTGCAACCCCATGGACTGCAGCACACAAGGCCTCCCTGTCCATCACCAACTCCTGGAGTTTACTCAAACTCATGTCCATCGAGTCAGTGATGCCATCCAACCATCTCATCCTCTGTCATCCCCAACTCCTCCCACCTTCAATCTTTCCCAGCATCAGGGTCTTTTCAAATGAGTCAGTGCAGCACACAAGGCCTCCCTGTCCATCACCAACTCCTGGAGTTTACTCAAACTCATGTCCATCGAGTCAGTGATGCCATCCAACCATCTCATCCTCTGTCATCCCCAACTCCTCCCACCTTCAATCTTTCCCAGCATCAGGGTCTTTTCAAATGAGTCAGTTCTTCACACCAAAGTATTGGACTTTCAGCTTCAGCATCAGTCCTTCCAATGAATATTCAGGCCTGATCTCTTTTCGGATGGACTGGTTGGATCTCCTTGATGTCCAAGGGACTCTTAAGAGCTTTCTCCAACACCACACTGTGGCATATCAGTGCCTCTCCCTTAACCTTAATCAGAAGACTTCAAACTTTCAAGGTAATGGTATGAGAGTGAGAGTGCAGATAATCTATTGGTGTCCAGACAAAGACTATGGAGGACTACTTATGCAGATGCAATTGGAAATTCCTTATGATTCATTATCACCTAAAATCATTTGTGTCCACAGAAGGCACACCTGTATCAGCTAAATACACCCTTGTGTGGAGAACACAGTAGTATTATACTCCTGACTTCTGTATTTAAAAAGAAAGTAAGAAGCATCACTCTCTTGCTATGACTTGAATTATTCTACCAAAGGGAAAGTGTGGCATACACTCTTTTTCTCAGCACCTTCAGTTCCAATGTGAAGGAGACTTTTTCTTTAATAATGTAAGGATTAGTGATCAACATTAGCAAATGAGAAGTTGATTTTTTTTTTTATAAACATTTCAGTCTGAAACAACTGGATGGTCCACCACTACCCTCCAAAATTGGAAAAGGGAGTAAGTCAGCTCTCTCCATGGCCTGAAGAGAAGGTGATAGAATAAAGAAGCAGTAACCTCGGCAGATCATGGAAAATTAGAAAATTGAAGGGAGACCAAGGGAAAAAAGATTTCTATGGTTTCATGACTGGCTCTCTGTAGGGCTTGTTTTTCTCAGGTCATCCATCATACCTGCATCAGCATACTCTCTCAGTGACTTCAGACCCTCAATTCATGAATATATTTATCTAATACCAACATATAAAATTGCTATTTTGAATTTTTTATTTGTTTGTTTATCCAAAAAAAAACCTAAAGCATTAGTTACTCAGTTGTGTCTGACTCTTTGCAACCCCATGGACTGTAACCTACCAGGCTCCACTGTCCATGGAATTCTCCAGGCAAGGACACTGGAGTGGGTTGCCATTTTCTTCTCTAGGAATCTTCCTGACCCAGGGATTGAACTCAGGTCTCCTGCATTTCAGGCAGTTTTTTTACCAGCTGAGCCACCAGGGAAGCATGCTATAAAATAAAGCTTATTGCAGGCTATTCTTCATATTTGATGATTATTTTAAAAGTGAAACAACCCTAGGATATCAAATAGATTTTTGAAAGAAAATCTAAACATAGATACATTCATTTACTATAAACATATTCAGTACAATATATATTTGATCTAAATGTCAAAAATAAATTTGGTACTAGCAAGTTCAGGAGAGTTGACATGAGGAAAGCATTCTGATACTTAGAAAAGTAGTTTCTCAAACCTAAATTACCTCTGATTTCTAACAAAATTAAGTAACTCGTTTCATCTTGTTTATTTAATTATCTGATGAAAATAAAAAGTCAGGGAGCACAGCTCAATCAAAACAAATAAAGATTTAATTTTCATCTTACAGTAAGGCATACAGTTAGCTGTTAACAATAAAATGTTTTAAGCCATATGCTACTTATGGTTTTCTTTAAAGGTAGATTAAGATGTGCTAATTAGAATGTGGGCTGCATATAAAAATATAGTGCTCTATTGCAAACCTGCTTTGATAAGGACCTATGCTGAATCCCAGTAGAAAAAAACTGCCATAATTGTCAGACACCCAAATAAGTAATTCACCTCAGTTCAGTTCAGTTCAGTCGCTCAGTCGTGTCTGACTCTTTGCGACCCCATGAATCGCAGCACGCCAGGCCTCCCTGTCCATCACCATCTCTCGGAGTTCACTCAGACTCACATCCATCGAGTCAGTGATGCCATCCAGCCATCTCATCCTCAGTCGTCCCCTTCTTCCCCTGCCCCCAATCCCTCCCAGCATCAGTCTTTTCCAATGAGTCAACTCTTCGCATGAGCTGGCCAAAGTACTGAAGTTTCAGCTTTAGCATCATTCCTTCCAAAGAAATTCCAGGGTTGATCTCCTTCAGAATGGACTGGTTGGATCTCCTTGCAGTCCAGGAGACTCTCAAGAGTCTTCTCCAACACCACAGTTCAAAAGCATCAGTTCTTCGGCGCTCAGCCTTCTTCACAGTCCAACTCTCACATCCATACATGATCACAGGAAAAACCATAGCCTTGACTAGACGGACCTTAGTCGGCAAAGTGATATCTCTGCTAAGTGCCTGGTTCACAAATCACTTAATCATATTTTATGCAAACTTTTTGTAATAAAATCTGTGCTATGTAACAAAAGTGACTTGTGTACCGTGACATATTTTTTTTTCCATATTCACCAGCCCTTAAATTTTCAGCACAGATTTTTTGGGTTTTCTCAATACTGTCTTCACATTGGAGACCATTTCATAAAATGAAGCACAGAAGTCTAGTTCTAATCTTAAGGCAGGTGTTGTGATACTTTGGCCCACCTACTAACCACTTACCAAATTACTCTACACCATTCATTGTCCTTTTTGCTGAAATTATATACTAACACGGATTTGTCACTACAGTCCATGGGGTTGCAAAGAGTCAGACACAACTTAGCAACTGAGCACACTCATCTTTGTGTGAGAGGAAAGCATTTTTGAAAACAGTATATTAATATAATAAATATATCTCAATAGTAACCCCTTATTTACTTCTGGAAAATTTTAAAAAATTAATATACAGTTTTAAAAGGTAGCAGAAAAACACAGATAATTTTGTTTCCTTCATACTTTAACTTATAAATTGAAGTCTAATGGAACAATGAAATTACTATTGTTTTCAACCATTGTATAACTGTTCTTGAATTGTGGAAAAATAATATTAAATATAAAAGGTAGAATTAAATGCACATTGAAAAATTAAAGATACAAAATATGAGAAGAATACTTAGAGAAAAAATTAGTTTCAAAAATAAACAGCATTTTTTTAATGTTAAGGGAAAATTTTTTAAATGTTAAGGGAAAATTTTTTAAATTTCTGTGAAAACTTTAAGCTTTCTAGTCAGAAAGGAAAAGAGCAGAAATAGAGAGTCCAGAAAGGTGATTTTACCAGGTTTAAAAATGGAATAAAGCTTTAAATGATTTAATTTCTTTACCCTTTTGTGCTCCCTATTTCTATATGCATTTTCATATATTTCATATCTTTTCACAGCTCCAATCCTTCAAATCTTAGAAGTAAGCTATAAAAGGAGTGCTACATGAATATTGTATTGAATTAAGAAAGGGATTCTTAGAAAAATGGTGTTGGTTACCTGGTCTTATTTTCAGAGAGATTTCTTCCTTTCTTCTCTCTTTCATAACTATCTTCAACCAGCTCTCTTGTAAAATACCCATGCATTTTTCCTGCTCAGTCAGACTTTATTAAATCTCAGTATGTTTTGATGTTATTGCTGCTTTCCCATAACTGAGTTATTAAACATCATGGATTAGTTCAAAGAGCTTAATTTTGTTAACATACAATATTGTGTTTCCTTTTGACTTCAAATTAGCTTTGAATATAGAAATTAACTTAGTTGATCATACAATTCAGGAAATACCACATTATTTTTAACAATCTCTATTGTCATTGGCCAAAAACCAACTAAAGATGGACTTGGACAGCACGTTATTAGATTTGCACCCAAAGAAACTTACAAGGAAATATATGTCTTTTCAGTGATGAATGGGAAGCATTGCTTGTTATTCTGCCAAGGATTTACCATGTCATTTTCTGGAAAGCCAAGTGTTGACATTGATCTTAATTGGTACCCATCAAATGCCATATCTTCTTGACATAAGATTGAGTTATGGCCATCACCAATCATTAGCACTCTAAATATTTATATCACATCCCTTTTACATTGGAGTTTAAAATTAAGTAAATATGCAAGAAGTAGAAGCAGGACTATCCAGATTTAAGTTACTAAAGAATTCTGTGCCTGAGAACAAATTTGACATACAGAATTGAGTGACATCTTCCTTTAAAATTCTCAGAATAGTTTTTACATTCCAAGGCTAAAAAGCAGTTTCCTATGGTTCCAACCTAGTAAATTTCCATGCTGAACACAAAGGAATTATAGAAACAGATACTATTAAGTTAATGACGAAAAATACATTCTAATTTTTAGCACTTATCTTTAAGTAAGAGACCCTATAGATTGTGTTTTGTTATTTCTAATAGCATTTATTTGCAGGAGAAAGATGAATTTTTACAGATGTCTTATCAGGAAAAAAAAGAGAGGAGATAAAAATCTATGTAGCATCTCTCTCCTAAATAATAGGTGATTATATTCTAAGTCATTTTTGCTCTGAGAGAGATACTGAATTGAGGGGCCTATAAATATATTCTGAGGTATCTTAGCAGGCTTGTTTGTTTTACCAGGAAAATACCCCTGCACAATCTTCTACCTGAGAAAGATGGGATAGAAATTTCTGGGAAAAAAATGACCTTTATATTCTCCAACTCTTTGTTCTTCTCTATTATCAATATAGTTTAAAATCAAACGAAAAATCAATACTTTTCTTTACAAATTATATTTTATATAGAGTATAGGATTTTGTAGCAATGAAACCTAATGATTTGTAACTGAAATCTCATACTTAAGCTTATTTAATCCTTATGATGCCTGTTATAATGCCCATATTTTACAGAAAACATAATATTCATTTACATTAACAAACTTTTCCAAAATCACAGAATTAATAAGTGAAAGTAAAGTAAAGTCGCTCAGTCGTGTCCGACTCTTTGTGAGACCCCATGGACTGTGGCCTACCAGGCTCCTCCCTCCATGGGATTCTCCAGGCAAGAGTACTGGATTGGATTGCCATTGCCTTCTCAAGGGGATCTTCCTGACCCAGGGATCGAACCTGGGTCTCCTGCATTCCAGGCAGACGCTTTAACCTCTGAGCCACCTTTTGACCATGCTCAAACCAGATTTAGCAACCACACCTCCCATTCTACCTCAACAAAAAGTGCCCTAAAACTGGAAAAACTTTCAAAAACGAAAATCCTGAAACAAATTCTCTATCAGAGTTGACATGTCAGTCACCCTTACCAGTGTCTGGAAATCTATGGACATTTTTGGTTGCAAAAATGACAGGGAAAGAGAAAAAAGGAAAATGTGTGTGTGTGTTATTAGCTGTGCTACTGTGGGGTCTGGGATGTGAGAACTCCGTGTGTGTGTGTGTGTGTGTGTGTGTGTGTGTGTGTGTGTGATGAGTGGTGATACTGAGGGGTCTGGGATGTGAGAACTTTCTGGACTGCATGGGCAGTAAAGAAACACCCTGCTCAAAATGGCAATAGTTCCTCTGCTAAGGAACAGTGCCCAAGAGTCAGCTTGAGCCCTGAGACATGGACACTTCCTGTATCATCAGAAGTCACTGCCTATAGGCATTTCCACGACAATTTCTTGAGAATCGTCTTGGCTTAAAATGTTTCGAAAATCGCAGAAACCATACACTGAGCTGCCTGTTTCACCCCCTGCGGCTCTCCTCTGTAGCCCCCACCCCTGCTCACTTGTTTTTCTTGCCATAGTCAGCCAAGATAAGGTCCTTGAGCTGCACCTCCACCTTGATCCACTCCTTGTTGGTCAGAGTGGGCCAGATGTGGTGCTGTGATCGTGGTCTTGTCTGGCTTCAGGATCACCTTCGAGCGGTCATCGTTCACGTGCAGGGAACGCAGGATCAGGATGAGGCGGGAGAAGGCCGTGTAAACCCAAAGCAACTCAACATAAAATTCTATACTCATTCCCATGCTTTCTAGTCACCCTAGAGCTTATATAATAGTGCAGCTCCATCAGTCCACAGAAATGAATACCATTTACACTAAAACACTGCTTTGCATTCCATCAGGGGAAAAAAAAAATGGTGCTCAAATACATTGGCAAATACATAGATTTTTTTCTTATTTAAGGAAAAAGTATCTTGCCTAAGGTCACACAGCAAGTGACTGGCAAAACTTAAATGAAAATATAAAAGTAATTTAAACATCTCTAACAGTGAATATTATAATTTATAATGCACACTATTTAAATGTCTCTCTCCTGCTGGGAGCATTTGATTAAAAAAAGACAAGAGGAAGTGTAATCAAATTATCTATTTAAACTACTTTGCCCTACAGAGTATATATAGATTTAATAACCTAATAGCAGGTCCAGTGGTAAAATATGGTCTATGATTTTTTATTAATGGAAAACCATTGCTGTTTTAGTGTATGCTCTTGTGTTAAAAAGGCAGAAGTTGAAACAAATAAGAAATAAATAGGAACAATATAAATACCTGCTGATATTTCTGTAGAAATCATTCATAAGCTTTTTTTTAAAGAAATCACACATGAATCTTTCAGAATAGAACAATATCCTAATAACCCCATCAGAAGAAAACGTTAACCCTTGCCTTATAGGATTTTACTGCAGCTGAACCACAACTAGCAAAGAATCTGGCAGAAAATAAGTAGTAGTATATTTATAAATTGAATTTTACTTTATTTCAAGTGTTCAGTTTTGTTTATTTGA
This sequence comes from Cephalophus harveyi, assembly GCA_006410635.1. Lineage (NCBI taxonomy): Eukaryota > Metazoa > Chordata > Mammalia > Artiodactyla > Bovidae > Cephalophus > Cephalophus harveyi. Next base: position 141,245 of record SJYT01061134.1, on the reverse strand, counting down.
TGTCTCAGGTGATGTATGCATGGTATTTGCTTGACAACATATGATTTGAATGCATCATTGGTAAAGAAGACAGTATCCTTTAACACTTTTCTCTATTGCTCAGGAACGTAGAACAACAATAGTACCTGGTTTTCTTCTTTAGAATTCTTCAGACTCCTTATTTTGTACTCACATAACTTTTTTCTTGTGTTCTGCAGGTAATTCTACCACTCTATTACCTCTCGTTCTCTTAATATTCCTAAGCTTGGTTTTAGTCTGATATCACTCAACAGTTTTAGCTGTTAAATACTTTGTGTGTCATTTCCTCCATATTAAAAAAAAGAAGATATATCACACTGGAAAGTTCTAAACATTTAATAAAAATTTCATTTACCCTGGAGAAATATGACACATCAGTTTAGTTAGAAAGAAGTCAAATGAAATGACATCCTTACCACCCTGGTGAAATTGAAAATTATTTACTGTGTATATACTAATAATATTCTTCAAACGAACTCACTTAAATGGCAGTAAATCAAAGATGTCACACAAATAAGTTCCTCATTTTATATCCTTAGCAGACTCAATACTGGAATAGTAGTAAATTAAAGATGTCACAGAATTATGTCTCTTCTTTCTATCTTTACCAAGAGCAGCACTGGAAATTACATTATAATCTGCTCTGAAGAAGCCAGAGTTTTGGGGAAATACATAGCTTGAGAAAAGCAGTCCTGGGACAAAATAAATGATTCCCACAGAGGTAGACGTGACTCCTAGTTAGCAAAATTCAAGCTTCAATTGTATTTACACATTCATATATTACTAAAAATTATCTGGCAAAAAATACTTTGGCAAAATTTGCACTGTATGATATTTTTTAATTGTTTTCACTTAAGTTGTACAAAATCTAAGTTCAGTTCAGTTGCTCGGTCATGTCCAACTCTTTGTGACCCCATGGACTGCAACATGCCAGGCTTCCCTGTCTATCACCAACTCCGAGAATTTCCTCAGGCAATGGCACCCCACTCCAGAACTCTGGCCTGGAAAATCCCATGAATGGAGGAGCCTGGTGGGCTGCCGTCTATGGGGTTGCACAGAGTCGGACACGACTGAAGTGACTTAGCAGCAGCAGCATGTCCATTGAGTTGGTGATGCCATCTGGCCATCTCATCCTCTGCTGTCTCCTTCTCCTCCCACCTTCAATCTTTCCCAGCATCAGGGTCTTTTCAAATGAGTCAGTTCTTCTCATCAGGTGGCCAAAGTATTGGGGTTTCAGCTTCAGCATCAGTCTTTCTGATGTATATTCAGGATTGAATATGATTCAAATTCAGCACTTGATTCCTTGACATATTATCTAGGGTATGAAAGTAACACTTTTCAGTGATGTAGCAACATCATAGACTTTTATCAGTGTAAGAGGCATTAAACTCACCCATTCAACCTCACAATAAAATGTTTTAAAATCCTTAAATTATGTCACTAAACTACTAAAGCAGTGCACTTTTATTTAAGTAATATCCTTGCTTTTCTTCTTAAACTGATAATTTAAAAAATATTTAAGCAAAATTTATTAAAGTGTATATATGAATTATCCCTACATATATGAATTTAACATATATACATTAAAGTTATATTTTAATAATTTGTCTTTAGTTATATTTTTATCCCTGTTTTATACCTGAGGAATCTGAAACACAGTTTCTTCACAGAAATTCTTGGTATTATACATAGATTAAGGGCTTCCCAGGTGGCTCAGTGATAAAGAATCTTCCTGTGATGCAGGAGACACAGCAGGCACAGATTTGATCCCTGGGTGGGGAAGATATCCTGGAGGAGGAAATGGCAACCCATTTCAGTATTCTTGCATGGAAAATCCTGTGGACAGAGGAGCCTAGCAGGCTACTGTCTATGGGATCACAGAGTCAAATACCACTGAGTGACTGAACACATGTGCAGATTACTATGGTATGAACACACATAATAAAATTTCAAGGTGCTATGATATAACCTAATATTGGTTTTTATTGAGAACAGATCTTTTCTTTACTTGAAATGATCATTGGGGGGAAAAAAAAGAAAAAAAGGAAGCATTTAAAATGTGAGGACAAATTTATTTAAATTTATGAAACTTTCTAATTTATCTCTTCTAGAGCTTCATTTTGGAGAAGGAAATGGCAACCCACTCCAGTGTTCTTGCCTGGAGAATCCCAGAGACGGGGGAGCCTGGTGAGCTGCCGTCTATGGGGTCGCACAGAGTCGGACACGACTGAAGCGACTTAGCAGCAGCAGCAGAGCTTCATTTATTAATCATCCTTCTCTCTTTTGTATCTGTAATCTGTCTTCCATGAATTCCTCCCTCTCAGGTTACTTGTATATTCAAGAAACTTTTATTCTCAACAATAATTATAGTAACAATAATAAAATTAACAAACTTTACATTTAACTTTTACTCTACACCAGTATACAATGAATTGTATACATATTTTAATGCTTACTGTTACATTTCAGAAAGGATCATGTACTTTGATTTCTTCACCCTTCAACTGCTGATCCTCAGTAACTACCACCATGATGAGAATATTCCAAAGGGCTCCCCAGTGCTCTCTTTAATTGCCACCCCACTCTTGGTTCTCTGCATATGTAAAAACTCTTTAGAGTTCTGTTTCTAATATTCATCTTTTCTCTCTAGATTCCCTAGATAATTATATCCATTCCCAAAGTGCCATGCAGTTATCATTATGAACGAAAGTTTGCCAAACATATTATCAAGTGCCTGCTTTAAGGCACACTGCATTTTCAACTGCCTACTTGCATCTCCACCTAACTCTATTCAAACTCATTTAAACTGTCATTCAAACTCAGTGTATCAAAAAACTTAATTTCCTTCATCTTGCCCCCACCTGAGTCAAACATTATTGATGATAATGAAGAAGATGCAGTTGCTGATTGAAAAAGATTCAAAACAGACCTGCTCCTTTCTCTATCTCTTTAGTTAGAAGTGTGTCATACCCATTTGCTAAAGTCCTGCATATTTCTCTAGTCCTTACCTTCTCTTTTTTCCCCTCAGATGCTTCTTGTATTTCTTGTTTCTTGAATAATACCTTTTAATTGATTTTCATACAACTACCCTTTTCTTTTCTCTCAGCTCAGTTCTCTAGACAAATACATTGTTATTAAAACCAAATCTAAAATAAATAAATAAATAAAACCAAATCTGATTTTGTCACATTTTTGCTAAAATTGTTTACAATTATCTTTGGAATAAAAACCAAAGTTTTTAGCACTGACCATAAGCCCCCTCCATCATACAAAGTTAACCTGTGCTTGTAACTTATTATCCCATGCTTTATCCAATCACACTAAGTTATAGGCCACACAGTACAGTAGGAAGCCTTCAATAACACTGACAATGCATGTAGTTCCTCTTCATGAACTTCTTTGTACCCCTTATAGAACAGATAAACAACTTGGAGAAATGTTTCCATTATCTGACATGGGATAGACATTCAACAAATGATTGCTAATCTGGAAACATTAAATTTAGAGCCATATTTTCTATAAATCTATGGCAACCATGAAGATGCAAAGCATAGAACTTTTTTCAAGAGATAACCTGCTACACAGATTGCAATTAGCCAATAGTCTTCAGCTGTAGCACTTTGTGGATTCATTGCAGCATTGGAGGTGAGGCCATCCTCTCCCCAGTTTCCAATCAATGATTGTACACAATAGAAATTCTAGTTCCTGGCCCCACTGACACTCATGGACAATCTTTGCACTGGAGCCAACTACTAGGGTGGTTAGGGCCTTCTCAGACATGCACTCAGTACTGAAGTTCCTCCAATCCAATTTCCTTTTCTTCCTCTTCTACTTCACAGGGGTCAGATCTTCATCACAGTCTGAAGATCTCTCTAACAATTTCTGCCCTATCTACTCATTAACTTTTATCAGGTATAATCCCCAATAAATCTCTTGCACTTCTAACTCAACTTTTTCCTTGTATTTACTTCATTGAAGTCTCAGGCTAAGTAATACAAAACCTTTCATGATTTACAAATCAAACAGTCCTCATACTCACAGAGTTCTATATACATAACACTATTTTTTTTCCAAATTATATTCTAAATATTTATGTTGCTTTTTTCACTAGGATGCAGACTCCGTCACTGATACAATAAATAAATATTTATTGTTAAGTGAATTTATCCATTCATGGTTTTAATTTTTAATGAAAATGAATTATATCTGTGTGTTGATTTTTTTTTTTTTGCATTTGCACACACAAGCACACTAATCTGGTTAAAATCATATTTAAATTCTCATTCAGGGAAATTTTCTGAAACTTCTACCATTTACATATTATAATAAATATCACATAGGATGTGTTTTGAGCATACTACAGTACTCAAAGAAATTTAGTACTTTGGGCTGAAACTAATTCTCCCATCTCTTCATTTTCAAGTCAGAGGATAATTATGAGTATTCCATTAAACCACACAAATAACAAATATACTGAACTTAAAAAAATTAAAAATGGAACCCAAAAAGAAATGTTAAAAATGAGAAGATAGTTGTAGTGTAGCTTTATACTCTTGACCAATGGTACTGATTATATTGTTAATAACTAGCTATGAAGAGAACCTGGGCAATTTAATTAATGGAACATATGAGTCATACTAATTGGGAAGAAGCTAGAGTAATAACCTATAAGCTTGCAAATCTGATATGAGGTTTTGATTAAGGAAAGTGTAGCATTTATTGGAGGATGCCAAGCAAGTAGTGAAGGCAACTAGTGCTTAAAAGACCCAAATTCCCCAGTGGCTTTCAGGGAAAAGTTTCTAAAGTTGAGATGAGAGGGGTTGTGTGTGATCTGCCTGTGGACATTCTTCTGATTAATCAGTGGTGAGGTAACTGGGAATCAAAATCATCAACCTTCTAGTTCCATCCAGAGTGGGGGTCTACCTGCTGTGGGCAGCATAGAGTTAACTTGTTACCAGGTGGGTTTTCAGTATCTACCGAACAGCTCAGAGCATTTGCTGTCTCTTATACACATCTTTTCTAAAATAAGTTCTTATTGAACTAAATTAATTCTAAATTATAATACAATCAACTAAGAATTGCAGCATTCACTTTAAAAGACCACCTACATTTGAAAATATATAATTCATTTGCATTTCAATTTCTCAGCTTAAACCTTAAATAAATGCTATTCAAATTTACTCTTATGGTGTTTTATTTACATAATCATGACAGACACAAAGATATCACACCATTTTATAGCTGTGTGATTTGGTATTACTTCTGACAGTAGCTGTGAAATTTGTTACATTTTAGCTAAAATCCTGTGAATCTGCTAGTATTTTTCTATATGTCAATACAGTTCTTATGTGACTATTGTTTACCAAGAAACAGAAGGAATAAAAACAAAATTGAAGATACATCTTATATCCTTAATGAATTTCAAACTAATTAGAAGATTAAAGTTGTGTATCAGACAAAAAGAACATAATAAAAGTTGAAGCAGTGTATTCTTAAGATGAATATTATCTACATCTGCAAATGCTTTATTCATAAAGAAAACATTGCTGTGCAACCATTGGAAATGGCTCAGACAGTAAAAGCATCTGCCTACAATGCGGGAGACCCAGGTTCGATCCCTTGGTGGGGAAGATCCCTGTAAAATGGCAACCCACTCCAGTATTCTTGCCTGGAAAATCCCATGGGCTGAGGAGCCTGATAGGCTACAGTCCATGGGGTCGCAGAGTCGGACATGACTGAGAGACTTAACTTCATTTCATTTCACTTCATGTGTTCTTGATGAAGACTTTACAGATAGAATTAGTAGAAAATAGAAGAAAATGATTAAAAATAGGAAGAAAATAAGAACTATTATGATATTGTGTATGGACATAAAGGGAAAACTAGAGATGAGTAATCAAAAGTGTAATTAAAAGCAGTGAAAGTCAATGTATAGGACCATATTTATAAGAGTGTAAGAATATGGTAGAATTAAAAGGTAAATGAAAAATTTCAAGAAAAAGATTTAGAACAGAGTTAACATATATTTAAAAGATACATTTAGAAATCACGAAGAAAGATATCAACTCTCTAATAAAATAGCAAAAACCATAGATAAAGCATTCACAGAAAAAGTACAAATTGAGAGTAACATAAGCCAAATCTTCAGCTTTATCAGTGTTGATAAAAAGAATAGTGGTGTTCCCCAAATATGTCCACTCTCACTGGGACCTGTGAATATGTTGTGGTATGGGTTGAAAGGTGATAGAATTTGTCACCCTAAAATATATCACTATGGCATAAAGATTATTTTGAGCTAAAGGCACTTAGAAAACAGCAGGTGCAAGAAGGGTTCTTTGAACTATCCTTTGTCTTCCTGAAAGCAGGAGATAAAACCCTTGTGAGGAAGATGCCCTCTTGATACCAGACAGAAAGACACATTCTTATCACCAAAGATGGGGAGTTGAGGCCCAGAATGTACTGTAGAGACTCACGTTGGTAAAATAACTTGTAGCAAAGTTTCTGAAATAACTAGGAAAACAATTTTCGATTCAAGGGGATTTAACTGCCTAACTTTTGGATTCCACTTTTGGGTGGTGAGCCATAGCCCTGTGGATACTCCCGTGTTCTTTCATCCCTCATCAGCATCCAGGGCAGAAACTCAGGAGTACCTGTCCTATGTACTCATCTCAGTGTACTTATTCTTACATCTGAGAGATCTTTATCTTCTGATATTGTCACATACATTTTTTTTGTTCATGTTTGACTGTTAAAATTCTCTCCAATCCATACCTTGGCAAAGAAAGGACACTTTTTTTTTGATGTATTCTATCATTTGAGTGCTTTCTCAATTATTAACATAGGAGTAACATCTCTGAAGACTGCAAAGCATTTTTTTTTCCCACTTTGAAAAACTGTTGTGTCATACAAAAAAGTTATTTTTTTTTTTTTTACTGTTCAACGACTTGCATTGGCACTTTATAGGCACAGTTTACTTATAGGACTTGTGTGGGTAAGGATTCCATTTGAAATAACATTGCTTAAGAGATTTAGGGAAACATTTTACATGGAAGATGTGAAAATACCTCCTTTTTGTCCTCAGATCACCCAAATCTAGATAAAGACACCAGAACTCAGTGAGAAGGAGGGAATCAAACTAATTATCAAAGATCATAGTTTCTAGAAAAGCTGTCATTCTTTTAAGATTATTGAAACTTTAAATCATACTGATAGATTTCAGGAATATTTTACTTTGTGGAAACAAAGGAAAACTTAGTGTTACAGGCTCATAAGTTACATTTTCAACTTGTTTCAGGTTTCTCTAAAATTGAAATGAATTTGTATGAGCAATGTGCTAAATAGAGTTATGAAAAAAGAGGGTTTGTTTGTTGACTTGTGAAGCTTAATTTTTCTCCTAGCTAAAAATAGTTTTCCTTGAAACAGATAAAATATTAAATATGTCAAAAATAGTATTGATTCAATAATTCAATAAAAACATTGAATATCCACTATGTACCAGTTG
>SJYT01061134.1:95804-133266 GCA_006410635.1 Cephalophus harveyi | reverse complement strand
GTGGGAGTCCTGGGTTCAATTCCTGGGTTAGGAAGATCCCCTGGAAGATGTGTATAAGAGACAGGATTTATTATTTGTTAGCCATAGAGACTTACTTTGGAGTACTGTAATTATTGAATGTATGTTGCCATATCTACAGGTATTAATTAGAGTAACACTTTTTTTGGTCTGGGTGATTATACCAAAGTTAATAGGTCCACTATATACATTGGTCTTTCTTTCTTATTTCTCTTCTCTTTTATAAGTGACTAGCAAATTTGTACTATGTCTACTCAATGGATTAATCAGAATGAGAAATATCTGGTCTGTCTGTTGTTCTGGACTATAATAAACTAACTGCTTTTATTTTTGTCTCTCTTTCAAACAAGTCAATTGAGAAATAATTTCAGTTGTGCTCTTTGGGTGTGATTTCAGTAGCTTTATTGAGAGAAAAGTAGAAATATATCTCTGACTCTGCAATATATCTCTAATTTGGACTAAATGACCTGACAAACATAGATACAGTTAACATGTAGCGGTAGGGTTTCTAAGATAGCCAATAGTTCACATGGGCTGAGAAGGCCATTCTGAAAGCTAAGCAGATGACAGAGTCCAAAAATTAAAGGAGAGGAATTTTTTAAGGAACGAAAGCAATTTCTAAAACATCAAACATAAGGTAGTAAAACCAGGAAACACTAGATAACTATAACAAAGAAATATTCAAGAATTATTTATTGAATGTCAGCCAGCTGTTGTGCCTTATGCCAGGTCTTGACAAGGAGTTGGGGATAGTGTAGGCCAGACTTGGTTTTTTTCCTTGTTTAGTTTATGGTCTACTCTGGGATGTCTCCTGGGAGATATTGACATTAAATAAGAAACAGACACATATAAACAATATTATAAATTATATTAAGTGCTGTGGAGAAAAATAATAGAATGTTAGAAAAAATCAGTGGAGTGATTTAATGCATATTGGTCAATAAAATAAAGCACTTTTCTTTCTCTGAAATTTAATTTAAGACTTGAAGCATGAGCAGAAAGAAGGCTCTAAGGAGTAAAAAGAGATTAGATCATTCTAGGAAGTAATAGATGGACAGTGTACCTTAACCATAGTTGAATGAGGAGTGAAATGTGAGTAGGTTTCAGGTTCAGAAGCTTGTAGGTCATCCTCAACATTTTAATTTTATCCTAACAACAACAAAACCCACTTAAGAGTTTTAAGCAAAGAGAAGTGAAAACATCAGCTTTGAGTTTTATAAGGTATATATTGGCTTTCTATGGCAGTAGTCAGAGGATTACAAAGTGGATGTGTAACAGTATATTTGAAAGACAATATTGGTTTCAACCTGATTCTTAAGAGAGGCAATGAAGGGTAATGTAGAATATATATCTATATCATCTCTACCTCTATCTCTATCTCCACGTCTATCTCTTGTCAAAAGTAATTTTGTTTCCCAATCAACCCTAGACAGGATCAGGGCAGATTATTATTATTTTTTAATTGCTTTACTATGTTGTATTAGTTTCTGATGTATAACAACGTGAATCAACTATATGTATACATTTATCCTCTCCATCTTGATCTTCCCTCTCACTTCCTAATCCCATCCCTTTAGATTATCACCCAGCACTGAGTTGAGCTCCTGGTGTTATACAGCAAATTCCCACTAGCTGCCTATTTTACACATGGTAGTGTGTATAATTGTTGATGCTGCTCTCTCAGTTCCTCCCAGCTTCTCCTTCCCCCGCTATGTCTGCAAGTCCATTTTCTACGTCTGTGCAGATCATGAGATCTGAAATGATGATAGAGTACAGTGGTACAGATAGGAATAGATACAAATTTGCCACTTGCTTGATTGGTAGCTTTGACTTAAGCGTATTCAACTACATTAAGCTGTTTTTACTACTTGGTGTTGTACTAATAAATTATACCTTGGCATCAAATATAATATATGTGTATATATATATATGTATGTATGCATATGTATAAGCGTGTCTAATAAATACAGTTTAAATGCCTTAAAAACATCACTGCCTACTCACTGCTGAGATTCAATCCTTTTAAAAAAGGATCAGCAAAATTTCTGTAAAGGACCAGATAGAAATTATTTAGATAGATGGTCTCTGTTGCAACTGCTTAACTCTGTCTCTATAGTGCAAAAACAGTGATGGTCAATATTTAAACAAGGGGTCACGGGAAGAATTAGCCACACTATAGTTTGCCAAACTGTGAAACTTTTAAAAGCATAAGATGGAATGGAAAGAAGAGACATTGATATTCAGGTTGAAAGTGCTCCTCTCCACTAATAACAGTGGTAAAAACTTGAGTATAATAAATTAAGAGAAGCCTATCAAATATATGATTTTGAAATACTCCTGAACCACTGTTATTTTTAAGTGATTTTATCTATGACTTGAAGTTGAGCAATTTTGATACTGAAGTTTTTCATATGTTTCTACAATATTACCTATTGGTATGTGTTGTGATATATGATTGTCAAAATAACAAACAAATGAAAAAGTGTGAAAAATTGAAAAGACAAGATTGTTGAAGTAGCTTCAACATGGTGATGTGCTGAAGTCTAGGACCTGAGATACACTATGAGTTTTGATATAGTGAAATTTAATCAATACCAGACAGTGACCAATATGTCTGACTACCCTGTATACCTAGCAGGCAACACTAAAATTCTCCCAGCACAAATAAGAAAATTATCAATGAGACTGTCAGAGACCCAAAAACAGAAAACCATTTACAGACTAGCTGATTCTAAGAAGAATGTAAAATGTTTTGTACAGAACTCCCAAAAAAGATTATCTGTTTTTGGCATTTTTATCTGCTAGTACTCCATAATGCAGCTGAATCAACTGAATATATCCAGTGCTTCATTGGGGCAACTTGATATATATATCCATGAACAGTTATACATACACATGTGTGTGTATTCAAATTTTATTTGCATGTTTGGTGGACAGAATATACTCTTCCCAATGATAGCTACCTTCCACAGCCTAGAGCATGTGAATATGTTACTTCAATGGTAAAAAGGTCTTTGCAAGTATGAGGGATTAAGGTAAGGATTGGAGATACAATTTTCCTGGATTATCTAAGTGGACCCAATGTAATCACTAGAATTCTTTTAAGAATGAGACAACTAAGTCAGTTGGTATTAGAAGCTAGGACTCAAAGTTGTAGTGATGCTAAGAAGCAGCTAGGAGTCAAGGAATACAGGTAGCCTGGAAGAACTAGAAAAGACAAGGAAACAAATTTTCCCTCAAGCATCTAGAGAGAATACAACCTGACTGACCCTGTGATTGGAGATTTCTGACTTTCAGAACTCTAAGAAAATAAATTTGTGCTGTTTTAAGTCATTAAATTTGAGATAATTTGTTACAGTAGCACTAGGAAACTAATGTAATATGCGAAGTCGGTCATGCCCTGAATTACTTAGGAGTCTTTTTCCTAGGAGTCTTATATTTTGGCTGCTGTGGTTGTCATAATTTTGTGGGCGATTAATTATGGAATTCATTTGTCATATTGTGTTTGATGTGGCTGAGCTTTCAATCTGAAAATTTAAGCTTCTGAGAGATATTTTTAACTTGCTGCTTACATAAGTTATTTTATTTTTTATCATCCATGTGTAAAACTCAGTGATATAATGCAGTTACAGGATGCAACATTATTTGAAATGTGAAACCAAATAAATTAGATAAAAATGATTCATGTTTGTTATTATGAAAGCAAGAGATCAGAATACAGTAATACCAGCAAAACATTTGCTACTTTTGATAGGCTAAGAATTTAATTTTCAGCAAAAGTACATTCCCACTTTTGTTTTGTAATAAAATCTCAATTTCAGGAGACACTGAAATGTAAACAGGAAATAGGTGTGTCAGCCTCAGGTCAGACCTACATCACACAGTATATTTACTTGCACCAAGTATTTCACAATCGTTATCTTTAAACTAAATAATTATCTCTCAGATTACTTCTTAGGATTAGACACAACTTTTATATGTGCAATATTTTTATATTTCTTTTAAGGGATACTAAATACAAGTAAGAAGACATGTGTAAAAAGTGACAGATGTTGGAAACAATCTTGAGCTAGGAAGCAGCATGAGGAAATTGAAATATTTGAAAGATAGGTTATATCAGATGATATTGGATGAAGAGAGAGAAAAGGGATATGTTGTATTTTAGTTAGCTATCTCCAGTCTCTCCCCATTTTCTGTCCAATCAAATGCTTGGTATCTTTTAAAGAAAGCAAAAGAAACAGGCAACAATAGCAACATCAAAAATAGCCAAAAGGAATAGAACTGAAACACTATTTTGATGATAAACATTGTTACAAAATAAATTTTAGATAATTAAATGAATGAGGGTTAAGATCATATTTTCCAGTTACAAGTAATTGTGACTGAAGAGACAAGCAATACCAGGAACAGATTCTAAATTGCTACAGAAGGAAAAAAAATAAGACTATGTAAAAGCATGAAACTCAACACTAGAAAAAATATAAATAGGAGGGGAAAAAAACTGCATAGTAATCAGACTACAGAAGTAAGGGCAGGCTTAACAACTAAGAGAAATAGGCCAAACAATAAACACAGTGATCTGTATTGATACTTATTCTTAAGAAACTATTTGGATAATTTTTGTATTTGACAATTGTATTTGTATTGGTGGTGCTAAGTCATGTCTGACTCTTGAGCCCCCATAGTCTCTAACCCACCAGGCTTCTCTGTTCATGGGCTTTCCTAGGCAAGAATACTAGAGTGGGTTGCCATTTCCTTCTCCAGGGGATCTTCCCAATCCCAGGGATGGAACCTGCATTTCCTATATAGCAGGTGGATTCTTTACTGCCGAGCCACCCTATGTGCTATAAACTACACTAAATATTTGGAATGCAGCTTATGTTTGGTGATGGAAGAGTCCAGACACATGTAAATATTTTTGCTGTGAAGATAATGAACTGGAAAAGAAGTATAAAATGTGAAGTGGTATAGAAAGGTAGATATTATTTTAAAGAGAGTTGTCGGGAAAGGTCTCTCAGATAAGTTTATATTAGAATAGAAATATGAAAGAAGATCAAGGTGCAGAGTATGGAAAACTGTGGGAAAAGAGTTATAAGCAGATAGAACCATATGTGTAAAGGCCCTGAGACAAAAGCATGCTAGATGTGTTAAAATAATAGCTAGCATTACTGAACCAAATGGTTTCCCTGATAGCTCAGTTGGTAAAGAATCTGCCTGCAATGCAGGTGACCCCAGTTCAATTCCTGGGTATGGAAGATCCGCTGGAGAAGGGATCAGCTACCCACTCCAGTATTCTTGGGCTTCCCTGTGGCTCAGCTGGTAAAGAATCTCCTGCAATGTGGGAGTCCTGGGTTCAATTCCTGGGTTAGGAAGATCCCCTGGAGGAGGGAAGGCTACCCATCCAGTATTCTGGCCTGGAGAATTCCATGGACTGTATAGTCCAGGGGGGGTCTCAAAGAGTCAGACACGACTGAGCAAATTTCCCTTCATTTCACTGAACCAAACCATTGTCTTCTGACAGTAAAATCAATCTACTGATATGAGGTTTTGATTAAGGAAAGTGTAGCATTTATTGGAGGATGCCAAGCAAGTAGTGAAGGCAACTAGTGCTTAAAAGACCCAAATTCCCCAGTGGCTTTCAGGGAAAAGTTTCTAAAGTTGAGATGAGAGGGGTTGTGTGTGATCTGCCTGTGGACATTCTTCTGATTAATCAGTGGTGAGGTAACTGGGAATCAAAATCATCAACCTTCTAGTTCCATCCAGAGTGGGGGTCTACCTGCTGTGGGCAGCATAGAGTTAACTTGTTACCAGGTGGGTTTTCAGTATCTACCGAACAGCTCAGAGCATTTGGCTCAGAAGATTATCTGTGGCCCTTGAGGAGGATATGAAGGTCCTTGGCTTTGTTTAGTGACTGAACTATTACTTTGTCTTGCTTAACTCTTTTCCTTTATTTCTGCATTTTCTCCCTTTTTCTAATTAAAAGCATTTTGGGGAACTTGGAAAGACCTAGGAAGTTAATGTTTTTCTATAAACAAGAAGTAGGCAGAGGGCATGGAGGGATCTGTCCTTGGAAGGCCCTGTAGGATCCTTCTTGGTTACACTAGGAATCCACTGTGGTTTGTATAAGGAGAGGAGGGGGTCCTGGAAGAAGCCTAGGCCAGAGAAGTAGATCTGGGAAAGATTAAACACACCAGCAATTCAAAGGAATAAATTACATATTCTATTCTGAGTGAGATTGGAAATACTTGCACTCTCTTGAGCTGAAAAGTCATGTATTAAAATTTGTTTTGAAAGAATAAATGTTGATATTGTGTGGTGAGTAATATAGAGTTCCAGAAAAACAGAAGCAGCAGGCACCATTGCAACAGATGGGTAGGAGAGAATAGTGTCTGTATTAGTTTGCTAGGGCTGCTATAACAAAATACCATTGTCTCACTGTTTCACACTGTTTGGTGAACCCAAGGTAGGCAAGGTGGTAGGTAGGAAAGCTGGAAGAAAACTTGAGGTGATGTAGGAACCATAGATAAGTTTATTCTTTCCATGTAACCATAAAAAGGGCTTCCTCAGGTGGGTCTTATATACTTGTACAGAAAAAAAGTGGCCATGGCCAAGCAAGTACAATGTGAAGTGCATGCATAGTGGTATGTATAAGTGATCTCAACTATTACATAACTATGCAAAGTCATTGTTTACATATTGTTGGGTGATTGATAGGGCGTGAGAGCATGGGGCAAGACAGCCTTACTGGCACCATTTAGCCACATGCTATTTTCCCCACAACAACAGATTTGTTGGTTTGTATGAGAAAAATTTGTTTTCTCACAGTTTCAGAGGATAGATGTCTAAAATTAAAGTGTTGTCAGGTCCAGTTTCCTCTGAAGTCCTTCCCTTGGCTTGCAGATGGCCGCTTTCTAGCTATGTCTTCCCAAGGATTTTCCTTTGTGCTCATACATCCCTGGTGTCTCTTTGTGTGTTTTATCTTCTTTTCTTATAAGAGCACCAGTCCAATTGAATTATGGCCCAGACTAATGGTCTCAACCTAATTTTGTAAAATCTTTAAAGGCCCTATTCCCAAATAGAGTCATATTCTGAAGTACTTGGGGTTGGGGCTTCAACACAGGAATTTGGAGAGGACAGAGTTCAACCCATAAAAGTACTGTAGACTCAGGAGGTGGTAGTGGAAAAGTTGAATAGTCAGATCTAAGAAAAATATTAGAGCAAATAAAAGATTTACTGACTGAATAGGTATTCAGTGTCAAAGACATATGTGATGTTTTTGATTCAAAAACTAAAAAATGAAATTCCTAACAACTGGGATGTGGCAGAACAGGAAGGAGTAAGTTTGCAATCTGATGGAGTAGCAAGAATTTAATTATTATGATATAAAATTTGAAATACCCTCTAGATATCCAAGTGAAGATGTTAACCAGACAACAAAATACACAAGATGCCTTAGAAATATCCCTGTTAGAGACTGTGTAATTTTGTGAGCCTAGCTGTGATGGGATTTCAGCCTGGGAGCTGGTGTAGGTGAGAGCAGAGTAAGTGTAGACCAAGGAATTCAATGAATTCACTATACAAACCACAGTTTTTTCTCTCCTAGAGCCTAATAGAACAGTCTATATTTTTATCATCTTTTTTTTTCCCATTTTTCTGAAAAGATGATGAATCCAAAATAAAGCAAAAAAACAATATATTATTATCTGCAGGAACATATTTATATTTCTGCCAAATATTGCTTCCTTTCTGCAGTTTTTATTTTTACCTTGAAATTTAATTTTTTATCATTCATTCAACTTCTTGCTACCACAATAAATAATGTATTAAGCCCTTTCTGTGTGTTCACTTCAGTTGCTCAGTCGTGTCTGACTCTTTGTGATCCCATGAACCGCAGCCTGCCAGGCCTCCCTGTCCATCACCAACTCCCGGAGTTCTCCCAAACTCATGTCCATTGAGTCGGTGATGCCACTCAACCATCTCATCCTCTGTCGTCCCCTTCTCCTCCTGCCCTCAATCTTTCCCAACATCAGGGTCTTTTCAAATGAGTCAGCTCTTCACATCAGGTGGCCAAAGTATTGTAGTTTCAGCTTCAACATCAGTCCTTCCAATGAACATTCAGGACTGATCTCCTTTAGGATGGACTGGTTGGATCTCCTTGCAGTCCAAGGGACTCTCAAGAGTCTTCTACAACACCACAGTTCAAAAGCATCAATTCTTTAGATACTTATAAATGCTAGCAGGACAAGGGTTACAAACACCAATAAGAAGGCAGATTTTTGAGAAATTGTGAAAAAGAACCCCTGAATATGCTAGAAAGGAAGAAAAGGATACAGAGCATGGAGGCATTATGTTTTCTAGAAAACCAATCAAAAACAGGAACAAACACATACATATATAAAGACAAACCACAGAATTATAAATAGATATACACAAATTCATCTATACTGGGATGGAAGAATATTTAACAGAATGACAAAGGGAAAAAAAAAAACCCTATAGATGCTAAGTTTTCAGAATAAATACCTAGTGTAAACTGTTTGTTTTTTTTTTTTTTTTTTTGAAAGAAAAGGAAATATGTTTTTGAATCTCTTGTTATGTAAGTGCCTACATAAGACTTTCAATTTCCCCTCTTGGGCTACAAACCTAAAGAGTTTACTGCTTGGCCCTTTACTGAACATGTTTGCTGACCTTTGGTTTAGGGTTTTTCAGTATTTCTATATACCATACTACAGTAGTTGTTATTTAGTTTTCTCCAGATAAAATAAATTAGCTTTCTCACTATCCAAAAGTATTTAAACTATCACTCATTAGCATGTAGTTTTCAACACACCAAAAGAAATATTGGTTAGTTTTACTTTGCAGGCAAACTAGAAGTTGATTAATAAATAGATTTCTCAAATATAGTCTTAATATTTCCTGAATATTGATTTATGAGATGGTAGGATTAAATCCTATAATTAGCTGAGTTACACCTGTCATACATTACTGGATCTCTTCATATTAAAGGTTGAAATAAAATCAAGCGTGTCCTAGAACTGTCAACATAAAAAGTTTCCCCCTACAGATCTTTTTGATTTTTATTTTGTTCTCTATGGGAAAGTAGATATCTTGACAAAAAGTAGATTCCTTCTTTGGCATGGAACCAATGAATTGAAATTTTTTTCTGCTCATTGGTAAATTAGGTATTATTAGTGTGATTCCTTGCATATTTTAAGTCAGTCAGTGTAGGAAGATGCAGCTTGGTGGGATTTGATAACCATTTAGAATATTTTAACACACACATAAAATGTGATATTTCTTTTGTGTACTTCTACTCTACTTAGAGTGTTTTAAAAATGCAACTGCTATAGCATTTAGCAGATACTAATGTATATACTGTAAATATTTTTTCAGATATATCACTCTCTGTAGGAAGCCAATTCACAGCAGTTTTCTTGTCTGTGCTTTAAAAAGGCTAACATTTTGTGATGTAGGTCTTGGTTATAACACTTGCTTTTTCTTGAAAACAAATTCTCCTTTAACATTAATTTCAAATGTCCTGTGTTTTATGCATCTTAAAAGTTCATTCGAAGTTAGCACACCCTGTGCTTTGAAACAATTGTATGTGGGCAGAAATAATACACCAGAGACTGCCATTGATCATATCCATTGCTACTTATATTCCACCTTCGTTGTAAGAGGTGCTCAGGATCAAATTACTGTATCTCAGTGGGCATATTGTAAGGAAAAATTAACACTAAAGCTGTAGTTCTTTGTGATACTATAAGATGTCTTTGTTTCCCTTTCCCCACTTTTATCCATTTATATTTTCTGTGTTTAGTAAATTTAATGCTTGAATATACATTCTGATGTTATTTTATAGCATCAAGCACCTTTTATCTTTTACCTGATTCACCCATTAGAAATACTTTTCTTTTCACTAGAGATCATAGTAGTTTAGGACAGTTCTGGATTGTGTACTACTACTACTAAGGAAATAGGAGAAGGAACCAAAGTACTCAAGTAATTTTTATACTTTTTATGAGGTTGCCATTTTTAATATTACATCAGTCAAGCATACTAAAGCACCAGAAGTCTCTGGGGACAGGTAGAGACGGTCAATCATTGCATTAAAGATAAGAGAAATCATCTACATGCATATACTACATACACAAATAAAATTCTGAAATTTGTAAAGCCTTCATTTGGAAAATATTTTTGTATTTGGAGGAGTATGTAACTTGTGACCATAAGCAAAAACATTCAAGTGTCATCAGGCCTTATCTAAAGTTTTATTCCTTTTTCCTATAGCAGCAAATGAAAGTCAAGTTAAGAGAACATAATTCAAGGGAACCCATAACTGATGTTCTTTTCCATTTATATTTGATCACCATATGACATAAGACTACTTATACATCAGGCTCCATTTAGATGATGTCATCAGTTTAGTTCAGCTCAGTCACTCAGCTGTGTCTAACTGTCTGTGACAATGTGGATGACGGCAAGCCAGGCTTCCCTGTCCTTCACCAACTTCTGGAGCTTGCTCAAACCTATGTCCATTGAGTGGGTGATGCCATTCAACCATCTCATCCTCTGTTATCTCCTTCTCCTCCTGCCTTCAAACTTTCCCAGAATCAGAGTCTTTTCCATTGAGTCAGTTTTTTGCATCAGGTGGCCAGAGTATTGGAGCTTCAGGACCAGCCCTTTCAATAAATATTCAAGATTGATTTCCTTTAGGATGGATTGGTTTCATCTCTTGTACTCCAAGGGACTCTTAAGAGTCTACTCCAACACCACAGTTGGAAAGCTTCAATTTTTTAGCTCTCAGCTTTCTCTATGTTCCAAATCTAACATCCATACATTAGTTCAGTTCGGTTCAGTCGTTCAGTCATGTCCGACTCTTTGCGACCCCATGAATCACAGCACGCCAGGCCTCCCTGTCCATCACCAACTCCCGGAGTTCACTCAGACTTGCGTCTATCGAGTCCGTGATGCCATCCAGCCATCTCATCCTTGGTCGTCCCTTTCTCCTCCTGACCCCAATCCCTCCCAGCATCAAAGTCTTTTCCAATGAGTCAACTCTTCGCATGAGGTGGCCAAAGTACTGGAGCTTCAGCTTTAGCATCATTCCTTCCAAAGAAATCCCAGGGTTGATCTCCTTCAGAATGGACTGGTTGGATCTCCTTGCAGTCCAAAGGACTCTCAAGAGTCTTCTCCAACACCACAGTTCAAAAGCATCAATTCTTTGGCGCTCAGCCTTCTTCACAGTCCAACTCTCACATCCATACATGACCTTGACTAGACGGACTTTAGTCGGCAAAGTAATGTCTCTGCTTTTGAATATGCTATCTGGGTTGGTCATAACTTTCCTTCCAAGGAGCAACCATCTTTTAATTTCATGGCAGCAATCACCATCTGCAGTGATTTTGGAGCCCCCAAAAATAAAGTCTGACACTGGTTCCACTGTTTCTCCATCTATTTCCCATGGAGTGATGGGACCAGATGCCATGAATGACTACTGGAAAAAAGCATAGCTTTGACTAGACAGACTTTTGTCGGCAAAGTAATGTCTCTACTTTTTCATATGCTATCTAGGTTGGTCATAGCTTTTCTTTCAAGGAGTAAGGGTCTTTTAATTTCAAGGCTCCAGGAACCATCTGCAGTGATTTTCAAGTCCAAGAAAATAAAGTCTCTCACAGGTTCCATTGCTTCCCCAGATATTTGCCATGATTTGATGGGACCAGAGGCCATGATCTTAGTTTTTTTGAATGTTTACTTTTAAACCAGCTTTTTCACTCTCCTCTTTCATTTCTCAAGAGGCTCTTAAGTTCATCTTTGATTTCTGCCATAAAGGTGGCGATATCTGAATATCAGAGATTATTGCTATTTCTCCAGGCAATCTTGATTTCAGCTTGTGCTTCATCCAACCCAGCATTTCACATGATGTACTCTGCATAGAAGTTAAATAAGCAAGGTGACAATATGAAGCCTTCACGTAATTCTTTCCCAATTTGGATCCAGTCTATTGCTTCATATCTGGTTCTCACTATTGCTTCTTGATCTGGATACAGATTTCTCAGGAGGCAGGTCAGGTGGTCTGGTATTCCCATCTCCTGAAGAATTTTCCACAGTTTGTTGTGATCACCACAGTCAAAAGCTTTGGCGTAGTCAATAAAGCAGATTTTTTTCTGGAACTCTCTTGCTTTTTCTATGATCCAAAAGATGTTGGCAATTTGGCCTCTGGTTCCTCTGCCTTTTCTAAATCCAGCTTGAACATCTGGACGTTCACATTTCATGTACTGTTGAAGCCTGGCTTAGATAATTTTGAGTATGACTTTGCTAGCATTTGAGATGAGCACCATTGTGCAGTAGTTTGAACATTCTTTGGCATTGCCTTTCTTTGGTATTGGAATGAAATCTGACCTTTTCTAGTCCTGTGGCCACTGCTGAATGTCCCAAATTTGCTGGCATAATGAGTGCAGCACTTTCACAGCATCATCTTTTAGGATCTGAGCTAGCTCAACTGAAATTCCACCACCTCCATTAGCTTTGTTCATTGTGATGCTTAACAAGGCCCACTTGACTTCTCATTCCAGTATGTCTGGCTCTAGGAGAGTGACCACATCATTGTGATTTTCTGGTCTTTTTTGTATAGCTCTTCTGTGTATTCTTGCCACTTCTTAATATCGTCTGCCTCTGTTAGTTCCTTACTATTTATGTCCTTTATTGTGCCTGTCTGTGCATGAAATATTTCCTGGGTATCTCACATTTTCTTGAAGAGATATTTAGTCTTTCCCTTTCTATTGTTTTCCTCTATTTCTTTGTATCATTCACTTAAAAAAGCTTTCTTATCTCTCCTTGCAATTCTTTGGAACTTTGCATCCAGATGGATATATCTTTCCTTTGCTCCTTGGCATATCACTTCAATTATTTTCTTGACTACTTGCAAGGCCTCCTCAGACAACCATTTGGCTTTATACATTTATTTTTCTTGGGTATGGTCTTGATCACAGCCTCCTTTACAATGTCACAAGTGTCTTTCCATAGTTTTTCATGCACTCTATCAGATCTAATCCCTTGAATTTATTTGTCACTTTCACTGTATAATAATAAGGGATTTCATTTAGGTCATACCTGAATGGTCTAGTGGTTTTCCCTTCTTTATTCAATTTAAGTCTGAATTTGGCAATAAGGAGTTCATGACTTGAGCCCCAGTCAACTCCTGGTCTTGTTTTTACTGACTGTATAGCGTTTCTCCATCTTCAGCTGCAAAAAATATAATCAACCTGATTTTGGTATTGACCATCTGGTGATGTCCATGTGTAGAGTCTTCTTTTGTGTTGTTGAAAGAGGGTGTTTGCTATGACCAATGCATTCTCTTGGCAAAACTGTTAGCCTTTGCCCTGCTTCACTTTGTACTTCAAGGACAAACTTACCTATTACCCCAGGTATGTCTTGAATTCCTACCTGTGCATTCTAGTTCCCTATCATGAAAATAACATCTGTTTTTGATGTTATTTCTAGAAAATCTTGTAGGTCATCATAGACCCATTCAAATTCAGCTTCTTCAGCATTATTTTTGGGGCATTGACTTGGATTACTCCTATATTGAATGACTTGCCTTGGAAATGAACAGAGATCATTCTGTCATTTTTGAAACTGCACCCAAGTACTGCATTTCAGATTCTTTTGTTGACTATGAGGGCTACTCTACTTCTTTGAAGGGATTCTTGCCCACAGTGGTAGATTTAATGGTCATCTGATTTAAATTCACCCATTCTGGTTGGTTTTAGTTCACTAATTCCTAAAATGTTGATGTTCACTCTTTCCATCTCCTATTTGACCACTTCCAATTTACCTTGATTCATGGACCTAACTGTCCAGGTTCCTTTGCACTATTTTTCTTTACAACATTGGACTTCTGTCACTGTCACCTCCACAACTGGATGTTGCTTTCTTTTTGGCTCCATCTCTTCCTTCTTTCTGTAGATAATGTCATAAGTTTTGTCAAATTAACTAAATGATTTTTCAAAATATCAGTGTCAGATAAACTGAGTGTGTGTATGTTAGTTGCTAAGTCGTGTCTGACTCTTTGTGACCCTATGGACTTTTGCTCATCAGGCTCCTCTGTCCATGAGATTCTCCAGATAAGAAATTAGAGTGGGTTGTCACTCCCTCCTTCAGGGTATCTTCCTGATTCAGGGATCATACCCTTGTCTGCATCGCAGGGAGATTCTTTACCACTGAGCCCCGTGGGAAGTCCTCTTTGACTGGAGGGACATAAAAAACTTTGCATTTAAATTCTAGTATCAAATAGACAATAGACTCCTATTATAAAATGTTTACTGATCATCACTTATATTTTTAAGTCTATGTGTATAATTAACTATAAATCCGAGTAACTCTGACCTTTCACACAGCCCTTAAAGCAGTTTGTATCTTCATCCTTTCCCCTATTTAGATAGGATCGCTATTTTTAAGTTTGTGAATTGTCCTAGGCCAGAAATATTGAAGAAAAGCATTTGTGTTTATAATTAGAAGTTATATGAATAAGCAACACTAATATGAGAAGATTTATTTGACAGAGATGCATGAATTAGTAAGATATTGTTGAAAAGTAAGGCCAAATACTTGAATCCTTGAACAAGAAGAAAAAAAAAAAAAAAAACAACCTTATAAGTAAAACTTGTAACATGCCAATTTGGCTTTTAGTATGATTAATAAAAATGAATTATTTTTGCTTACTTGGCAAAAGGAATACTACCTATCCAAGAGTCTTTTAAGGTCACCGGTATCTTGCTTTCCTCAAGCAATAATGTAAATAAATCAAACGTGGAAAGACAAGTGAACCATGGAAAAAATCCAATGCTAAACATAGGCATATGGACATTCCCTGGCAATTTAATAAGGTGCACAACTCCATAAAGAACTTGGAAACCCAGGATCACTTAGGTAGTAGTAATTAATTGAAGTGATGAAAGCCAAGTTTTCTATTTTGGATCAGTTATGTGGCCACACATAATTCTGCTGAAGCTACAGTTGGAATCACGGGATTAAAACTTGGTTGCCGCAAGAAAGAATACAATTAAGAGTTAAACATTAGCAAGTTTAAGAATCAGGGGTGGCTATTTGGAGACTATTTTCTTTTTTAGAATCTACATTCTCCTTTCTCATATTCAGAATAGATTGAGAAAAAATAGAGATTGAGAGAGAGGGAGAGAGAGACAGAAGGAGGTTACAGAGATTTAGACAGCCAAAAATAATGCCTAGAGATTGTAAAGAGAATCTCTGGAAAGCACAGAAATACATACATTACCACCCTCATATATTCCACAGTTTTTAGACTTACTGACATATTTTATATAATACCTTGAGATTATCGAAGCAAAGGTGTTACAAAAATGCAAAACCAAAGATCTCAGTGGGGAAAAAAAAAAAATGTGGGTTAGTTCATACAGAAAGAAAATATTGCTCTATAATCATTAAAAGTTTTAGTTTTCTTAGAGTTGGGAAGTTAGTGAAAGAAATAAGTTGCAACACAAAGCAGAAAGTGCTCAAAATCTTTCAAGATTCTTATTACTTCCCTTCTCTCAGCCACTCATCCTTGGCAAGTCAAGGTAAGTACGTTCTATTATATAAACGTATGTAAGAAAGTGGAGAAAAAGACAGTACAATTTCATTGAGAATATCTCAATACTTACGTTAGGAGATCTGCAGTCTCTCTGAAATGCAGTATTTTCTAACATTTGCTACAGAAATTTAACACATCCTACTACTTTCTTCCCATGCTTTTTACATTGCAAGAATTTTAAATAGGCTTATTCTGTCCCTCAATTACTTTATTTACATAAGGCATACTGTGATTAGTAAACTCTTTGTTAAGCAACTTAATCTGGTTAAAGGGTTTAAAACGCTATTTTAAGAAATAGCATAGATTAGGAGCATAGATTAGGAGCTTAGATTAGGAGCATAGATTAGGTGCATAGATTAGGTGCTTCATTCATCAGATGTGTTGGCCCCAGAGATACTGTTTCATCTTGACCATTGTCAGGAGTGGGCAGGTGATGAGAACAAACAGTTGGCATACTGCTCCTATATTCTGAGCAAAAGAGAAGACATTGAATTTAACATCTTCGGAATCACTTCAGTGGGCTTCCCAGGAGGCGTAGTGGTAAAGAATCTGCCTGCCATTGCAGGAGATGCAAGAGACTCTGGTTCAATCCCTGGAGTTGGATTGAACCAGAAAAGCCCCAGGAGTTGGAGATGGTAACCCACTCCAGTATTCTTGCCTAGTCAATTCCATGGACAGCATATGCTGTTGGGCTACAGTCCATGGTGTCACAAAAAGTCAGACACAACTGAGTGACTAAACACACACACAAATCACTTTAAATCTAGTCTATTTCACCTGCTGAATATAAAGCAGGATTCCATGGGCTGGTGTATGAGTAAGATGAAACGAGTAGAGTCCCTGGCCTCACATGCTGATGTGATGCAGTGCGGCAAATAGGCATGTATAAAACTGAGACAGCCGGTTGATTGAAAGTAAGAGAGAAACACAGGTGTGGATTGAGTGCGAGAGTATTCAGATTCGTGATTATAAACTTGTGTGGCACCTCAGAAAACATTTCATATTCTGAAGGTCTTAAACTTGTTTGTCCATAAGTCTTTATGGGGAAGTGTAATCTCCCACTATAGTACTTTTCAGAAATAATTTTGAAAATGTTATTTTTCTACCCAGATATATACATACATATGTATACACACGTGTTCTATGCTGTTTCTCCTTCTGCAGCTCCTTTAATTATGACCTCTTCCTCTTCCTTTTTCTTCTCCTTCTCTTTCTCCTTCTTACTCTCCTTTTATTTTTTTTCCCCAAGCAGTATGTTTTAAAGCAGATGCTCCTCTTATGTTGAAGGCTCAAAGATCATGTTGGATAAATGAGACTAGTTTAAATTCCATCCTCGAGGCATGATCAGTACAGAAGAGTCCTCAGTGTTTCAGAGAAATTTTATAAGGGGTTTTAACACATGGATGACCAGAAACTTATTTAACACAATATATAAACAACTACTGTATGTAGTGAAGATTTGGATATTCAGTTTAGGAAGTACTGATACAAAGAAGTCTACACCAAAATGGATAACATATACAAGATAGAAAATAAAAACACTCCTTTCCTGGATGTTCAGTTTCATTTAAAATTTTCTGACTATTTTTTTTAAATAGCTTTGTCAGGAATCTCTCTGAATTGCAGACTGTGTGTCCCATTAGAATAATAGCTTCAGAAAGGGCTAGTGCAGCTACCCAAAGGACACTTTAGAGTTTTGTGAGCAGTTTCTGATGAGCATCAATTGAAGGACATATTGCTGGACACCTTGCAGTGATCATAGTGGGCTATCTTAACAAATAGTTGTTAGTCATGTGTGTGAAATGTTGCTGAATAAGACTAGAAGATAATAATTTGTACTTAATAGTCAAATGCTTTTGCAAAATTTTAAGACATACATAGAATTTTCAAAAATGGACTAAAACCAATGATAATATGTATTTAATTCTGTTCAGATGCCCTTTGAGTTTATCACTATCTGGTAGAATCATGCCATTGACAGCAACAATGCTCACGATACTTGCATCATCAGAACAACACACATCTCTGCATAGGTACTGTAGAATTAGGGGTAAACATTTCACCCTATCATTGTATTTTCTACTGTAACATTTGGCTATTGGAATTCACAATGTTTTACTTTCAATTATCTTCCTCTTTTACCTTCTCTATTTTACTGATACACTGTTAAATTGATGTGGATTTTTCTGAAATGACTTGTGCAGGTTGGTTATGGTATTTCTGACTGTTATTCCAGGCTAGGAATGTTACAAAATATTTGTTATACAAAAAGGAATGAAAGGTTTTATAAGCTTGAAAAGTGCTACATGTAAAGAGGTAAAAAATTCTTACCTTGTCTGAGTTCCATAGGTATCAGAGACTGCTAGACAGAGTAAGAAGTTTGCATTGGTTATCTAAAATCCTCCTATTGACAGATGAGGCTGAGTCCTAGAATGATTACATTTCTTTCCAATGGTGACATGAACATTAGAACAATGATGGGAGTAGAAAATATATCTTAAAAGTAAATCAGAAACTTGTTTCAACAATCAGGAACTGGGGTGGGAAAACTTGCCTAGATGAAGGTGCATAAAATATATATCTCTGTTCCAGGTTCTATAGTCAGATATTTCACTACAGTAGGTCTTTATGCATTTGTATAATTTTTCTGCTGTATATTATGTGCTGGTAATGCCCCAAATACCAATGATTACTATGATGTCAAAGACATAATGATTTTTATTATAGCTATTAGCTTTAAAACTTTGATTCACATTCAGAAGTACATAATAAACTCCACCAGTCACACATAACACGTTGGAAATGATTTTCAAACGTGTGATCAAGTTAAACACACATTTCTCTGTTCTGATCAAAGGACTGAAGTATCAAATAAATATCAAACAAAAGTGGAAATTATGTGTTCATACATAAAGGGTAAAATAGTTTTCCATATATTATCATTTCATTTGGATTTGATTTATAAAACTTCAGTTTATCTTTCAATGTGTTCTAGTTATTATAAATTAAACCAAATTAGATGCACTTGTTATTTATAGTATGTTGCTGAATTAAAGCAATAGTAACATTTTTTGTTGTTGTTAAAATGGCAGTGTTTTCCTTATTTCTTATTTCAAAAGGTGAAAGTCACTACACTTATAATTGAATCATGGCAGAAGAAAGTAGGGAGATTTATGTAGTCTCAAGCAAGATACAAACTATGAATAGGAAAATCTGGCTCAGTTCCATCATAGATTTCCAATTTTTTGCCTGATTAGTTGTGAGATAATTTTAAATGGAAGTAAGGAGTGCTTCACCTTCTAAAATAGACCAGAAAATGCTGATGAAGTCTTTTGTTCTCATTTCCAATATCAATGCAAATAGAAAAGAAGTATTTCCTTTTTTATCTCTCATGCAAAATACATAGAGCTAACAAAGGAATTGAAAATATTCTATGAAGTTATTTTAAATATATATATGTTATATATATATAGCATAACAGAAATAAAATACTTCTGCAAAATTTTAGCTTTCACTATATTCATTTGGAATTACCCTAAGGACGTTGGCATCCTTCAACACACATGATATGATAATGTTAAACTTTTCACCCCAAAGAATAAATTATTATATTTAAATACAATTGCTCTGAAATAACAGTTTTGACTAAAAAGAAAATGAACAAACAAACAAAAAAAAAACCTATGTATTGGCACTTCCTTCCGGAAAGATAGATCAGATACATTTCTCCGTATTCTGCATAGTAGAAAATAAAACAAACAAAATATATCCTTCCTGCTAGTATAAAAATCTTGGATATTATGTGTAAAACAAACATAATCAGAGTAAAAAAAAATTGGAAAGAAAAAAGTAGAAAAAGTAGTGACCTCTGGGCATAAACACAAATATGATTTTGAATTCCCTAGCTTTCAGACTAGAGTAAAATTTCACTTATTTCACATGCTAGTAAGGTTACACTCAAAATTCTTCACACCAGGCTTCAATAGTACATGAGCCGAGAACTTCCAGATGTACAAACTGGGTTTAGAAAATGCAGAAGAATCAGTGATCAAATTGCCAACATCCACTGAATCATAGAGAAAGAAATGGAATTCCAGAAAAACATCTACTTCTGCTTCATTGACCATGTTACAGCCTTTGTGTAGATCACAACAAACAGGAAATTTCTTAAAGAGGTGGGAATACCAGAACACATTACCTGTCTCCTGAGAAACCTGTGTGTAGGTCATGAAGCAAGTTAGATCAAGACATGGAAAAATGGACTTCTTTAAAATTGGGAAAGGAATACAACAAGGCTGTATATCGTCACCCTGCTTATTTCACTTCTGTGCAGAGTATATTATGCAAATGCTGGACTGGATGAATCATAAATTGGAATAAAGATTTCTGGGAGAAATATAAACAACCTCAGACATGCAGATGACCACCTTAGTAGCAGAAAGCGAAGAGGAACGAAAGAGCTTCTTGATAAAAGTGAAAAAGGAGAATGAAAATATTGGCTTATCCCAGTGCACCAGCCCCAAGCATCCTGTATCCTGAATCGAACCTAGACTGGTGATTCGTTTCTTATATGATATTATACATGTTTAAATGCCATTCTCCCAAATCATCCTGCCCTCTCCCTCTCCCAGAGTCAAAAAGTCTGTTCTGTACATCTGTGTCTCTTTTCCTGTCTCACATACAGGGTTATCGTTACCATCTTTCTAAATTCCATATATATGTGTCAGTATGTGGAGGGAGGTGGGAGGGGGATTCAGGAGTGGGATCTTATGTACACCCGTGGTGGATTCATGTTGATGTATGGCAAAACCAATACAGTATTGTAAAGTAAAAAAAAAAAAATTAAAAAAAAAATTGCTGGCTTAAAACTCAATGTTCAAAAAGAAAAAAAAAAATGTAAGATTGTGACATCCAGTTCCTTCACTTCATGGCAAATAGAAGGGGAAAAAAAATGGAAGCAGTGAGAGAATTTATTTTCTTGGACTCCAAATCACTGCAGCCACAAAATTAAAAGATGCTTGTTCTTTGGAAGGAAAGCTACAATAAACCTAGATAGCATATTAAAAGGCAGAGACATCACTTTGTCAACAAAGGTCCATATAGTCAAAGCTATGGTTTTTCCAATAGACATGCATGGATATGAGAACAGGACCATAAAGAAGGCTGAGCACTGAGAAATTGATGCTTCTGAATTTGGTGCTGGAGAAGACCCTTGAGAGTCCCTTGGACAGCAAGGAGATCAAACCGGTCAGCCCTAAAGGAAATCAACCCTAAATATTCATTAGAAGGACTGATGCTGAAGCTGAAGTTTCAATACTTAGGCCATCTGATACAAAGAGCTGATTCATTGGAAATGGCCCTGATCCTGGAAATGATTGAAGGTAAAAGGAAAAGGGGATAGCAGAGGATGAGATGGTTGTATAACATCACCTACTCAATGGCCATGAATTTGAACAAACTCTGGGAGATATTATTGAAGGACAGAACAACCTGGATGCTGCAGTCTGTAGGGTTGCATAGAGACAGACATAAGTTAGCAACTGAACAGACACAACAAAGCTTTGCATTTTGCCTCAGTTAACAAAAAAATAGGTGCCAAAGAATCCAATAACTTGAAAGTACCAATGGACACAGAAAATAAGTTGTCCAAACAAATCCTGCTTTTTATACCCAAAGACCAGGAAATAGGGAAATAGGAAACTTATCTAGACCAGCAACCTTTAGAAAATGACTGCACCATTACCTCCAAACATACAAAAACAAACAAACTAAACACAGCAAACTGTGGACCACCCAGACCCAAATCACCAATGGCCAGGAGATGAGCACAGATTTCTACCTTTTCTGGTCAATATAGTGTTAGTTGCTTCAGGTGTGTCTGACTCTTTGCAAACCTATGGACTGTAGCCCAACAGGATCCTCTGCCCATGGGATTCTCCAGGCAAGAACACTACAGTGGGTAGCCATTCCCTTCTCGAAGGGAGTCTTCCCAACCCAGGGATCAAATCCAGGTCTCCTGCATTGCAAGCAGATTCTTTATTGTCTGAGCCACCAGGCCAATAAAGAAGTAACCCCCACCCTCTGCCAACCTCTCATCCAACCAGAATAGGATCAGAGAAGACTAAAAATTAAGGAACCTGGATTTTCACCCCTCCCTGGCATACTTCCCTCACATTGGTATCAGAGAAAGTCATTTTGGGAATGTAACAAGGAACCCCCATCTCTCTCAGACAAAGAAGTATCTGTGGATGACTATATGGGAGATGAAACACTTATTCCCACCCAGCAATGGTGAGGAGACCCCCTTCTCTGGCTGAGTGGGAAACTTGGGCTTTTATTGCCACTGGGCTATGGTAGATGGCACTTGTGTACAGGGTCAGAGAAAGCTGCATGACATGTGATGATTTCAATACTGTCGACTAGGAAGATCTCAAGCTGAACACAAAAGACAGTCAATCATTGCCAAACCCCAGATAACAAAAGATGCTAAAATTATCTGACAAAGATTTTTTTAAAAGATACCATAAAGATGCTTTGACCAGCAACGATGAATATGCCTGAAGTGAGTTAAAAAATGTCTCAGAATAAAATATGGAAAGTTTCAACAAAAAGATAAATATATAATGAAAACCTGGGTGGAAATTTTAGAATGAACTTGAGAGCTAAGCTGCTTGGTGTACGAATAGTCAATATTGTAACAATGAACCAAAACGAAAACAACCTTCCAGTTTTTAATCACTTACTCCCATGGTGTAAGCAAGCTGCCAAACCTAAGAAACTGTTGGCTCTCCCGACCCATGGCACAATGCCAGGTCCCGGCAGCACAGACACAGGGATCTTTTCACTTCCAAGTGACATCTGATGGTCAGTGGGGAAGGACAGGAGTAAGGACTAGGACTAGAAAACTGCTTGATGTTGAGTAAGAGTAGAGAAACATGTCTTTAAGTTTCCCTCCAATTCCATCTCTAAAATGTTCTAGAGCAAAAACACCAGGGGGAAGGAATATGTATAATATGTCTATTACATATGTATTATTATGTATACATATGTATACATAATACATATTATACATATATCAGACATGTATAATAGCCTGGCCAGCTGGAGACCCTGAATCCTTGACTTCAACTCCTCTGGAGAAGGCAAGGCAAAGTCCATGTGTGAGTCTGGTGGCCCCTGAAGCCTGCCAGGTATAGCGTCTGTAATTGCATGTAGTAAGGTCTAAAAAATCACCACAAGCTCTTTAGCTAGGAACCAGATTCTTCACTTTCTAGCCCAGCATTTTGTTGTTGTTTTGTTTTTTTTCCTCTTCACATGTTCTTGATACATTACTGTTTCATTGATTTCATTAAATAGTTTTTGACTTCTCATTGAATATGAAATATTCCAGGTCTTTCAAATTTGAAGAAAAACAAGAAAAGAGACAAAGCTTTCATATTTGCTTCCCACTCCTTGTGGGCCTGGAGAAGTTGAAAGGCAGAGTGTGAATGTTAAAGACAGGGGAAAAGGAGCTCACTTCAAATAGAAACTTTTACTCAAAATATTTAAGTTTCAGAAACTTCAACTTAAAGTGTAAATTGTCCCATTTAAGAAAAAACTTTAAAAAACTTAACTGTCTCAATGATATGGATTTATTTATTTTGAAAATGCAAAGAAACATATTCAAAAATATGTTTTTTCTTCTTAAACATCTGACAGTTGTGGATCTATGAAAAAAAATCTTGTCAATCACCTCAATTTCCAACTCATGTAGAGGGCATTAATAATTATCACCAGTAAAAATCCTCATAGTGGCTTTGGTTACAAATACGCATAACGTGTTTCAGATGATTATTTTTCCCCTAAAGGAATATGAACTCAACTGAAATGCATTTTCTTACAGCTGACAATCCTTTACATAATCCTGATATTTTGATTAGTCTTTTGAAGACTTTATTAAAGGACAAAATGCAGAAAATGTCACACATATGGTATCTCAATATGGGATTCAGATTGTGTATCAGGTAATGTGAAGAACATGTCAATAAAATGATCTGATTTTCTTTCTGTTGCTTAGTTTCTGGGTCATGATAGATGACGCGCCAACAGCATTAGTTCAGTGCTTCATCAGAACTCCTGAGAATAATTTCTAGTTTTTTGCTTTTAAATCTTCAATAAATAAGAGTCAACTGAAGTACTGATGCATAGATCAAAAAGTACAATGCAGAGCAGACAAAAAGATATATGAATCCATTTTCTCTTCTAAAATTATCCAATAATTCTATTTTAAATATAAACTTTATTTTCATGTCCATAAAATTTGCCTTGTAGTCAAGGAAACTATTTGTTAAGTTTCATTATTTTCACAATAAAACTTCAACGATTTTGTGAATTTTAATGAAGACCTAAAACTAGTTCTAAAATAAAAAATTTACAGGAAAATCGAGCTATTATTTTACTCAGACCTCTGAAGGAATTAGAAACTATGAAAGCATATACCCACAAACACACGTAATATTTAGCAACCATGTTTATTTTGTTATAAAACTTAGAAAGTCTTCATTAATTATAAACTATGAAATTCTCTTATTATTTCATAGATTTTTTTTTCAAGTTGAAATTCCTTCTTTATATACCTATGAATCACTGCATATGAGTAGTTCTTATTTAAGACATTATTTTTCTCTTTGAGTGGTTTTAGAGTCAGAGCAAATATGAGAGCAAGGTGTAGAGATTTTTCATATAGCCTCTGCCCCCCCATATACATAGCTTCTCCATTATCAATATCACCCTCCAGAGAGGTATATATTTTACAATTGATCAAACTACACTGACACATCAAATTCAACCAAAGACCATAGTTTATGTTAAGGTTGACTCTTGGTGCTATACAGTCTAGGGATTTGGACTAATGAATGGTTACATGTCAGACTTCTCTGATGGCTCAGATGGTAAAGAATCTACCTGCGATGCAGGAGACCTGGGTTCAATCACTGGGTGGAAAAAATTCCCTGGCAATGGGAGTGGCTATACACTTTATTATTCTTGCGTGGAGAATTCCACAGACAGAAGAATGTGGCAGGCTACAGGCCACGGGGTTGCAGAACTGGACACGACTGAGCAACTAACACTCACTTTTCATGATGAGGTCCATCCATCATAATAGTATCACACAGAGTATTTTCAATGACCTGAAAATCCTGGGTTTCACCTTAACACTCTACCTTGACCCACCCGCTAGTAATCAATGATATATTTATTTTCTTCTTGCTGCTGCTGCTGCTAAGTCGCTTCAGTCATGTCAGACTCTGTGCGACCCCATAGACAGCAGCCCACTAGGCTCCTCTGTCTCTGGGATTCTCCAGGCAAGAATATTGGAGTGGGTTGCCATTGCTTTCTCCAATGCATGAAAGTGAAAAGTGAAAGTGAAGACGCTCAGTTGTGTCTGACTCTTAGCGACCCCATGGACTGCAGCCCACCAGGCTCCTCCGTCCATGGGATTTTCCAGGCAAGAGTACTGGAGTGGGGTACCACTGCCTTCTCCGTATTTTCTTCTTAGTTTTACCTTTTCTAGAATGTCATATAATGTTGGAATTATACAGTATTCAGTCTTTACAGAATGGTTTCTCTCACTTCATTTCAGTTCAGTTCAGTCACTCAGTCGTGTCCAACTCTTTGTAACCCCATGAATCGCAGCACGCCAGGCCTCCCTGTTCATCACCATCTCCCGGAGTTCACTCACATCCATCGAGTCCGTGATGCCATCCAGCCATCTCATCCTCGGTCGTCCCCTGCATCAATTCTTCGGCACTCAGCCTTCTTCACAGTCCAACTCTCACATCCATACATGACCACAGGAAAAACCATAGCCTTGACTAGACGGACCTTAGTCGGCAAAGTAATGTCTCTGCTTTTGAATATACTATCTAGGTTGGTCATAACTTTTCTTCCAAGGAGTAAGCATCTTCTAATTTCATGGCTGCAGTCACCATCTGCAATGATTTTGGAGCCCAAAAAAATAAAGTCTGACACTTAACAATATGTATTTAACATTCCTCCATGTCTTTTCATACCTTAATAACTCATCTCTTTTCAGCTCTGAATACTGTACAATGATCTGAGCATTCTACAGTTTATTTAACCATTCACCTAAAATCTTGATTGCTTCTGAGATGGAGAATTATGAATAAAGCTATTATAAACACTCTTATGATTTTGTGTGGACATAAGGTTTCACCTTCTTGGTAAATACCAATGAGTGTAATAATCAGACTATATAATAAGATTATGCTTCATTTTGTTAGAAATTATCAAACTTATTTTTAAAGAGGCTGTACTGCTCTGCATTGCTACCAGCAACAAATGAGAGATTCTATTGCTCCAAATCCTCATGAGCATATGATGTCAGTTTTTAGGATTTTGACCATCTAACAGGCATATAGTAGTTCTCATCTTTGTTTTAATTTTCATTTCCCTGGTGACATAAACTGTAGGAGATATTTTAATATGATTATTTGTCATTTGTATATCTTCTTTGGTGAGGTGTCCATTCTTTCACCAATTTTTAATACAGATTTTGATTTTTGAGAGTTAATAGCTCTTTGTGTGTTTTTGGACAATAGTCCTTTATCATATATATCTTTTGCAAATAGTTTCTCTCCTTCTTTTGCTTATCTTTTCATTCCCTTGACATTATCTTTTGCAGAGCTAAAGGAACATGCCTTTATTGTTGTATCTAAAAGTCCATTGCCATACTCAATGTTATCTAGGTTTTTTCCTGTTATCTTCTAGGAGCTTTATAGTTATACAATTGATTTTACATTTAGTTTTTTCATTTGCTAGTTAATTTTATGAAAGGGTTAAAATCTGTGTCTGCTGCTACTAAGTTGCTTCAGTCGTGTCTGACTCTGTGCAACCCCATAGACAGCAGCCCACCAGGCTCCCCCACCCTTGGGATTCTCCTGGCAAGAACACTAGAGTGGGTTGCCATTTCCTTCTCCAATGCATAAAAATGAAAAGTGAAAGTGAAAGCTAAGTCACTCAGTCGTGTCAGACTCTTGGCGACCCCATGGACTGCAGCCTACCAGGCTCCTCCGTCCATGGGATTTTCCAGGCAAGAGTACTGGAGTTGGGTGCCATTGCCTTCTCTGAAAATCTGTGTCTAGGTACACTGTTTTGCACATTGGTAGCCAGTTGTTACAGAACCATTTGTTGGAAACACATTCTTTTACTCCATTGCGCTCCTATATCAAATGTCATTTGACTGTATTTAAGGGGGTCTATTCCTGGACTCTCTATTTTGTTCCATTGGTCTACTTGTCTATTACCTCTCCAATACTGCACTATCTTAATAACTGTAGCTTTACAGTCTTGAAGTCAGGTAGTGTCTTTCCTCCAAATTTGCTCATCTCATTCAATATCGTCTACTATACTGAATCTGTTGCCACACCATTTTTTAGGAAAAAGAAAATAGATATCCGTAAAATAACTTGCTGGGATTTTGATAAGGTTTGCACTGAATGTACAGATAAAGTTAGGAAAAACTGACATCTCGACAATACTGATTCTTCCTACCCATGAAAATGTAATGTCTCTCCATTTATTTAGTTCTTTGATTTTGTTCATAGAGTATATAGTTGTCCTTACAAAGATACATACAAAATTGATTTTGTTTATTAAATTTGTGTCTTTCAACTATGCTGTATTTGTTTATTAGTTCCAGGGGTGTTTCTCAATTCTTTCTGACTTTCTATTTAGACTATCATACAATCTGCAAGCAAATCTAGTTTTATTTATTCCTTTCCAATCTGTATACTTTTTATTTCCTTCTTTTATCTTATTACATTAGCTAATACTTCCAGTACAATGTTGAAAAGTAGTGTTGACAAAATATATCCTTGTCTTGTTACTGATTTTAGAGGGAAAGCTTCCAGTTTCTCACAATTAAGTAGGGAGTTAGCTGTGGGGTATTTTGTAATCTGTGTTATCAAATTTGTGGACATAGAATTGTTCATATTGTTCATGTATTATACTTTTTATGTCCATGGGATCTGGTGATTATGACCTCTCATTTTTCTGATATTAGCGATTTATATCTTCTTTTTTTCTTAACCAAGGTAGAGGCTTATCAATTTATCTTTTCAAAATATATTTAATTTAAAAATATACAATAAAACTAATGCATAAATATGGAATCTAGAAGGATGGTACTGATGACCCTTTTTGCAGAGGAAAAATGGAGACATAGACATAGAGAAGAGACATAAACATGGCTGGAAGAGGAGGAAGGAGAGGGTGGGATTTATGGAGAGAGTAATATGGAAACATACATTCAGTCCAGTTCAGTTCAGTCCCTCAGTGGTGTCCGACTCTTTGTGACCCCATGAATCGCAGCATGCCAGGCCTCCCTGTCCATTACTAACTCCTGGAGTTCACTCAGATTCATATCCATTGAGTCAGTGATGCCATCCAGCCATCTCATCCTCTGTCGTCCCCTTCTCCTCCTGCCCCCAATCCCTCCCAGCATCAGAGTCTTTTCCAGTGAGTCAACTCTTCGCATGAGGTGGCCATCTGTAAAATAGATAGCCAATGGGAATTTGCTATATGACTCAGGGAACTCAAACCGGGGCTGAGTAACAATCTAAAGGAGTGGGATGGGGTTGGAAGGGGGAGGGAAGTTTCAGTGGGAGGGGACATAGGTAAACCTATGGCTGATTCATGTTGATGTTTGGTAGAAACTGTAAAGCAATCATCCTTCAATTAAAAATAAATATATATATGTGTGTGTATGTGTGTGTATATATATATATATATACACACACAGTAGAGACATACATTCTTTTAATATTCTTGAGAGTTGATTTTAATATCTGTGTCAATTCTGGGATGATCTCAATTGATTATATTTTTCTGCCTAATGGCATCATATTTTCCTGCATCTTTGCACTCTGAATATTATTTCATTGATTGCCTAATGTGATGGTTAATTTTATGTGTCAAAATAGGTAGGCAGCAGTGTCCAGATACTTGGACAAACATTACTTTGGATGCCTTTGTAAAGGTGTTTCTTTGGATAAGATTGACATTTAAATTAGTGGATGTTGTGTAAAATATTACACATGGTATCCTATGTAATATGGATGAGTACCATACAATCAGTTGAAGGCCTAAACAGAACAAAGACTGACCTCCCTCAAGCAGGAAGGAGATCTGCTAGCTTCGAGTTGCAACTTTTCACTGGGATTCCAACCTACCAGTCCTCATGGCAGATTTTAGACAACAAACAAGTGATTAACTCTATGATCACTTGAGACAACTCCTTAAAATCTCTCAATACATACATACATACATATATACATACATAAATAGGCAAGTATACACACATCCTGTCCTATTTCTCAGGAGAACCTAACTAATACACCAGCCACTGTGTATTGCACTTTTTTGTGTTAGATATTTTGTAGTGCTGCACTTATTATTGAGCTTTGCTCTGGAATGTAGTTATGCTTAATATTTCTTGCTTTTAGCAGTTGTTAGGTGGGACAAGAACTTTATCTAGAGTTAATCATTCCACCCAACCCTGACTGAGGGGATCATTCTGGGTAGTTTTCCCAGTTTCCTGTGAATTTTGAAGTTTTCTTTTGTGAGTGCCAGATACTATTCTTTTTAATTCTTTTGGATAGTTCTTTCCATGTGTCTTAGTCAGTCTTGTCTACAATAATAAAGTATCAAAGAGTGGATGGCTTAGTTAAAAAAAAACAACAATATTTTCTCACAGTCTGGATGCTAAAAATGTGAAACCAGGGTGTCAGCATGGTCAAGTTCTGGCGAGACCTCTCTATGACTTTACAGATTGCAGACTTATCCTTGTATCATCACGTGGCAGAAAGACAGAAAGCTAGTTTTCTGGTCTTTTCTTATAAGGACACTCATCCCATTCATGAGGACTCTACTATCATAATCTCCACTTCATAATGCCATTATTTTGGGAATTAAATTTCAGTATATTAATTTTAAAGGGACATAAATAGC
The DNA here is from genome assembly GCA_006410635.1 of Cephalophus harveyi. NCBI lineage: Eukaryota > Metazoa > Chordata > Mammalia > Artiodactyla > Bovidae > Cephalophus > Cephalophus harveyi. The sequence goes on along the minus strand of SJYT01061134.1, from coordinate 103,628 downwards.
CCATAAACTTCTGCCCCTGGTAACTAAAATTCATGTCCTCATGTTAAAAATTACATTCATTCCAGCCCAATATCCCCAACAGTCTTGACTCATTCCAGCATTGTCTAAAATCTGAAGTCTCATCTAAAATATATTCTAAATTAGACATGGATAAAACTCAAGGTATGATTCATCTTGAGTCAAAATTTCTTCCCAGCTGTCAACTTATAAAACCAAGCAAGTTATATGCTTCTAAAATGAAATGATAGAACACGAATAAGTTAGGCATTCTCATTCCCAATGGATAAAATGGGAAGAAGAAAATGATGATGGTCCCAAACAAGTACAAAACTATCAAGGCATGAGATATTAAATATTGAGAGTAAACTGTTTTGTTCCTTGCTCTTCCCTTCAGGCTCACTATGGTAGCAGTCCAGCTGCCACATACAGCAGGAGAGATTCCTGTCCTATATCTCTGCTGAGTAGAGGTCAAGCCCCCATAACTGGGCAGAAATTGACTGCCCTATTGTAAATGAGGCAATGGTCCCCACTTCTGAAACTGAAGTAACTCTGATAACTATTGAATCATCTTAGGGGTCATTCTTCCCTTAAATTAAAAAATGAGTATGTTCATAGCCAAATAGCTCTGTGATTCCACCCTATAAACTTCTGAAGTCTGACAGCCTTTCTTAATTCTGTCCTGTTTCCTTCCTCTTTAATCTGTAGTTTTCTTTTAAAGGTAGTTGGTTATACCCAGAGTTCATAAGTATCCAAATCTCCTTATCAAGTAGTCGCTTAGCCATACCCTTAGTATTCTCTTCTGAATATGCTTCCTCATTTTTTTTGCAATATGGATAGACTGAGAATTTTCCAAATTTAAGATCTACTTTCTCTCAATAGTTCAATCTTCAAGTTATTTCCCTCTTCTTGTGCTTCACTATAAGCAGTCAGGAGGACCAAAGTGCTCCTTCAGTAATTTTCTCCTTTCCTAAATGTCTACTTTCATTGCTTGCAAGTTTTACCTTCCACAAAATACAGGAACAAGAACACACTTTAGCCAATTTATTTGCTACTTTATAAAAAGTATCACCTTTTCTTTGTGAGTGTGTGGGTTAGTCACTCAGGCGAACTGACTCTGCAGCCACGTGGACTGTAGCTTGCAGACTCCTCTGTCCATGGAGTTCCCCAGGCAAGAATATTGGAATAGGTTGCCATTCCCTTCTGAGGCTTTTTTTTATTGTCCAATAAGAGTCTATCATTTCTTCCTGAGACTTCATTAAAATAACATTTATTGTCCATGTTTCTATCAATATTTGGTATATGATTATATAGTCTGTAGGAAAACATCAGTTTTGTTTACATTTCTAAGATCTCTTCAGATTTGCTTTTAAAAATCCTTTTACAACAATCTTGGCTTTTTTAAGAGTGATTTTCAACTCTTTTCCAACATGTTCTCACTCAATTCAGTACAGTTCAGTCACTCAGTCATATCTGACTCTTTGCAACCCCACGGACGGCAGCCCGCCAGGCCTCCCTGTCCATCGCCAGCTCCCAGAGTTTACTCAAACTCATGTCCATTGAGTTGGTGATGCCATCTCATCCTCTATGGCCCTCTTCTCCTCCTGCCTTCAATCTTACCCAGCATCAGGGTCTTTTCAAATGAATCAGTTCTTCATGTCAGGTAGCCAAAGTATTGGAGTTTTGGCTTTAGTCCTTCCAATAAATATTCAGGACTGATTTCCTTTCAGATGGACTGGTTGGATCTCCTTGCAGTCCAAGTGACTCTCAAGAGTCTTCTCCAACACCACAGTTCAAAAGCACCAGTTCTTCAGTGCTCAGCTTTCTTTATAGTCCAACTCTCACATCCATACGTGACTACTGGAAAAACTATATCTTTCACTAGATAGACTTTTGTTGCCAAAGTAATGTCTCTGCTTTTTCATATGCTGTCTATGTTGGTCATAGCTTTTCTTCCAAGAAACAAGTGTCTTTTAATTTCATGGCTGCAGTCACCACCTTCAGTGATTTTGAAACCCCAAAAAATAAAATCTGTCACTTTTCCCACTGTCTCCCTATCTATTTGCCATTAAGAGATGGAACCAGTTGCCATGATCTTAGTTTTCTGAATGTTGAGCCTCAAGCCAACTTTTTCACTCTCCTCTTTCACTTTCATCAAGAGGCTCTTTTGTTCTGCTTTGCTTTCCACCATAAGGGTGGTGTCATCTGCATATCTGACGTTCTTGATTCCATCTTGTGCTTCATCCAGATGTACTCTGCATATAAGTGAAATAAGCAGGGTGACAATATATAGCCTTAATGTACTCCTTTCCCTATTTGGAACCAGTCTATTGTTGCATGTCCAGTTCTAACAACTGTTGCTTCTTGACCTGCATACAGATTTCTCAAGAAGTAGGTTAGTGGTCTGGTATTCCTAACTCTTTAAGTACTTTCCAGAGTTGTTGTTGTCCATGTAGTCAAAGGCTTTGGCATAGTCAATAAAGCAGAAGTAGATTTTTTCTGGAACTCACTTGCTCTTTCTACAATCCAGTAGATGTTAGCAATTTGATTTCTGGTTCATCTGCCTTTTCTAAATCCAGCTTCAACATCTGGATGTTCATGGTTCACATATTGTTGAAGCCTGGCTTGGAGAATTTTGAGCATTACTTTACTGCATGTTAGATGAGTGCAATTGTGTGGTAGCTGGAACATTCTTTGGCATTGCCTTTCTTTGGGATTGGAATGAAAACTGACTTTTTCCAGTCCTGTGGCCACTGCTGAGTTTTCCAAATTTGCTGCCACAATGAGTGCAGTACTTTCACACCATCCTCTTTTAGGTTTTGAAATAACTCAACTATTTTATGGAATTCCATCACCTCCACTAGCTTTGTTCATACTGATGCTTCCTAAGGCCCTCTTGACTTCTCATTCCAAGATGTCTTGCTCTAGGTTGGTGATCACAGCATTGTGATTATCTGGATCATGAAGATCTTTTTTGTATAGTTCTTCTTTGTGTTCTTGACTCATGTCTTAATATCTTCTGCCTCTGTTAGGTCCATATCATTTCTGTCCTTTATTCTGCCCATTTTTGCATGAAATCTTCCCTTAGTATCTCTAATTTTCTTGAAGACATCTCTAGACTTTCTCATTCTATTGTTTTTCTCTGTTTGTTTGCACTGATCCCTGAGGAAGGCTTTCTTATCCCTCCTTGTTATTCTTTGGAACTCTGCATTCAAATGGGTATTTCCTTCCCTTTCTCCTTTGCTTTTCATTTTTCTTCTTTTCACAGCTATTTGTAAGGCCTCCCCAGACAACCATTTTTGCATTTTTTTTTCCCTTGGGGATGGTCTTGATCCCTGCCTTCTGTACAATGTCACGAGCCTCCGTCCATAATTATTCAGGCACTCTATCTATCAGATCTAATCCTTTGAATCTATTTTTCACTTCCACTGTATAATAATAAGTGATTTGATTTAGGTTATACCTGAATGGTCTAGTGGTTTTCTCTACTTTCTTCAATTTAAGTCTGAATTTGGCAGTAAGGAGTTCATGGTCTGTGCCACAGTCAGCTCCTGGTCTTGTTTTTGCTGACTGTATAGAACTTCTCTATCTTTGGCTGCAAAGAATATAATCAGTCTGATTTTGATATTGACTATATGGTCATGTCCATGTGTAGTGACTTCTCTTATGTTGTTGGATGAGGGTGTTTGCTGTGACCAGTGCATTCTCTTGGCAAAACTCTGTGAGTCTTTGCCCTCCTTCATTTTGTTCTCACTGCTGCTGCTGCTGTTAAGTTGCTTCAGTCATGTCCGACTCTGCAGCCCCATGGACAGCAGCCCACCAGGCTCCCCCGTCCCTGGGATTCTCCAGGCAAGAACACTGGAGTGGGTTGCCATTTCCTTCTCTCATGCATGAAAGTGAAAAGTGAAAGTGAAGTCACTCAGTTGTGTCAGACTCTTAGCGACCTCATGGACTGCAGCCCACCAGGCTTCTCTGTCCATGGGATTTTCCAGGCAAGAGTACCAGAGTGGGGTGCCATTGCCTTCTCCTACCCAGTTCCAAAGCTGCTTCCACATTTTTAGTTATTTGTTACATCAATACTCTACTTCTTATCACCATTTTATGGCTTAGTTTGTACTGCAATAACAAGTCACCGTACATTGAGTGGCTTAAACAATAAACATTTATTTCTCATAGTTCTGGAGGCTGGAAGTTCAAGATTAGTGTGCTCAAATTGTATGATTTTGGGTGAGGACTCTCTTCCAGATTACAGACAGCCGACTCCTGTATTCTCACATGGAGAAAAGAGAGAAAATCAACTCACTGGCCTCTTTTTCTAAGAGCACTACTTCCATTTATGAGGATTCGATCCTCATGACCTGTGTACCTCCCAAAGGTGCCAAAAATAGCATTGCACTGGGGATTAAATTTCAATATGAACATTCAGGAGACACAAATATTTATAAATAAATGTTTTCAAGGAGCTTTATTATATGCAGTATGATGATCAACATGCTGCTGAGTACTTAAGACATACATTCTGCTGAATGTCCGCAGATTTGCAGATTTCTTTCTCTGTACCACGTTTTAGTAAATGAAACTATATCCTGCAACTCTGTCTACTTTGGTTCACTGCACATTTGACTCTGTCTCTTCAAATATTATAATTTCTGGGTTCTACTTAGATTTCTTTTCCTGGTGTCATTTTTAAAATTGTCCCAAGATAGACTGTTAAGGCTTACCTCATCTCTTTGCAGTATCCAAGTGTTCAATGTCTTCTGTTGTTTGATGTCTATTGTCTTGAAAACCATTGAATTAAATGTTTTTTTGTCTGTTTTATTTATTTAATTTTTTTACAGGGAAAAATATAAATATAACCTCTGTTACTATCTCTTCATTGGTATCAAATATTTATTAAGTTGTTTTTTTTTTAATTTTAAGAATTAAAGTAAATGATAAAGAAAGAAGGATGAGGAAATATGCTATTTTCCACAGTCATGTATCTTCCTAGATATTAAATTGAGAATCACACTGCTGAGATATGAAATACTCTGGCTACCGCTAAAGTTAAGAAAGGCAAAAGACATAACTTGAACTAATTTGAAGAAAGCCAAGACCATTTTAAGACTAAATTTCCAGATTTTAAAGATAGTGTAGTGTGTCAAAGGGTGAAATTCTGAACAGTGTGAAGCAGTGGGTTCAGCCATCTAAGCAGCATGGTATCCTGAAGATTGTCTTGTCATGCCGGAAGGTCAGGTTCAGAAGGCTCACTAGTGAGGTTTCTCCCCACAGAGAGGGACAGAAAGAGCGGCAGAAGTTCTCTGCACACTGCGAAGGTGACTTTGTTCTCAGTGTGACAGCAGGGTGATCACAGCTCTCTAGGCTGAACTTGCTGTAAGCCCATCTATAATGCCCATGCAGAGAGCAGAAAGGTCAGTTTGTCTGTAGCCTTCCCACCCCCGCCATCCCCCTTAACCTCATGACCTGGTAGCAAAAGTCTAGCTTATTTTCCAAATGAAATGAAGGACAGGGAACACCAAAAATATACCCAGGACTGGTACATAATTTTCACAAGAGGGAAATAAAGTCATGACGCAGTTCTAAGCAATGGCATGAACTATGATGAGAAAGGGGAAATGAAGTAGAATGAAAGCACAAAAATCTTGTAGAAAAGGGGCCATATTTTTAAAAGTCTATAATGTTGGAATCAATTTCTCTGGGCTATTGCCTCTAGAATATGTTAAAGACAAGGTCCATAACTTTTTTCTGTCAGTTTTATAGTTTAGATATTATAAATATAATATATTGCCAAATACTGTTAGTATGACCCTGATCAATGTTTTTGTAATCTATGTGTTAAAAGATATTGGATGGCTTTTTCTTGAAGAATTCTTAGATTTGATCAGACTTTAAAATGAGTTTGGATCATTATCTTTCCCTTTTTCCACATGTAAATATATAGATATACATTTGTATAGATAGATATTTATATGTAGATATATATATGTGTCTATTAAAATAAACTTGAAATATGTTGACATATTTTATTTTTCACTCTCTACTTAAGAACTACTTTCCTTCAAATTAATGATGACTTTCATTATTTAAAATCTTTCAGTCATAACCTTGACTACTTTCTTCCTTTCCTTAAGCTTCTTTTACTTGTTTTTACATTTGATCTTGTTTATAAAATAAACTTTAAATTCTCTGTTGTTAAAGACTACACATACATTACAAATGTATGGTGACATTTACATGTCAGCCGTCTTGGAACCATATTGAAACAGCTGTTTTGGAATTGTTCTCTTATAAGATTTAACACTGTTAACTATGGCATCCTAAATTTATACTGGTCTTGCTTTGGCTCCCAGTAATGAATTAAGATTTATTTTTTTCTATCTTCCTGATAATTTGCACATAATTTTTTCATTTGAAATCTATTTTCCCATATGAAAGTGGTTTTTTGGAACATGTGTTAACCAATAACTTTTATCTAGTCACTGAAATTATATACCGATATATCACTGGTACATTATCCGCAGTTTATAGCAAGCAAAAATCTTGCTATAAAAGTATTTAATAAACCAAAATGATTATGCATATGTTTCACTTGAAAGTCTTAAAAACTGACCCTGGAAAATTCAGCCTGATGTATAATTTTCTTTTTTTGTTCTGTGTTTGAAATAATTTTAATTATGTTTATATAGATATATTTTATATATACATATATATATAGTATATTTATAGTAGTTGTCAGGTCAGTTGATTTCCCCCTTTAATATAATAATAATAACATACTGTATGACTTTATTAAATAAACATTTGTTAAATGGAGCACAGGGTGTCTGATGGTGAACCATGGGTTTACAAACAGATCAAAAGAAAATTTGAAATAGCGAAGTTTATTACACACAGTTCTTAAATCCTGGAAGAATTAAAGGGATGCCTTGAGGGGCCACAAGGAAAGGTTAAGGCAGAATGCAGACAAAGACAGGACTGGGGGTACAAGATTTTTTTAGTGTCCATCTCCTCAGGCATTGGGGATTGATATTGTGGCTCTGACCTGACTGGTCAATTCAAACCAAAACAGTGGGATTTGGTAAATCCTGCAAGGATCACATAGGACATACAGGTGCTGGGAAGTAAGAGAGACTGTTGACCAAAAGGGTTGTGGAGGAAGTCATCTCAGGGACTTATATTTGCTTGGATCTAGGGCATGAGCTTACCTGAGGAGTCTAATGACTATTTAAGATCTCTGCAAGCCCAGTGGTCAAACAAAATAGACATGAGACTCCAATCCCAAGTTGTAGCTTAGCTAAACACTAACAGATGCACACAATGGGATTTTAAGAAATCAGGATGAGATCAAGGGGGGATGCAAGGCTTTGGGATCACCAGGTTCTTCAGCTATCAAGATTACCTGTGTGACTTCTAATAGATTTTTTTTACCATTTCTGAAGCTTTACATAATTATGTTCAAAGCGTCTGGCATAAAGTTATAAGATAATGGGATTTTTAAGACCCTTTTATGTAAATTTGTCATATTGCATTCTCTTTACCTTTCTTCAATTGATTTATTTTTCTCCAGATCATAGTAGTCTTGGAGGGTTTAGGTTTTCCCTAAGGTGACCTAGTCAATGTAGGGTACCAATCCAAGCTAATGCAGGTGATGCTCAAAACAGCATGAAAACCCAATCTAAATTAACTAGATATATGGCTAGTTTCTACAGATTTGGATCAATATTAAAATTACATTTTGGTCACTTAATATGTTTTTGCAGTTAGAGAAGACTTTCTTTTTTCCTTTACTAGTTTAGATCTTGTTGGTTTAAATCACTGATGAATTAA
>SJYT01061134.1:82002-94516 GCA_006410635.1 Cephalophus harveyi | reverse complement strand
AAAATATAATTTGGTAAAAATACATAGAGCCACATATAGACTGTCTCTTATACACATCTATGATTAATGATAAGAAAGAAAAGATCATAAAAAGTCTAATAGGATTCAAATCTGATCTAGATGGAATAATTTTACACAAAATGAATATTTTTATACAAAATGAAAGGAGTTATGCCAATAAATGGAACAATTAAATGCTAATAAAAACAGCAATAAGGTTAAGTATAATGATCAAGGTTTAATTAAAATTCTACTGGAAATTTCAAATCATTGATCTCTCTCTATCAGAAAAGATGATGTAATACTATAGTATACTGTCCTTCAACTATTCATTTTATAGTTTTCATATATATATTATATATATATATTATATATATGTCTCATCTGTTCTTAATGAGAACTCTGTAGCAATTCTGACTAAACCAGAAACCATACCTCAAAATGAGACACCAATTCTTAAGGTGCACAGTGGTGTAATTGGAATTATGAGTTTGATACTCTTTTAAATTAGTAACGGAGATTCAATTAATGTAAATGATTCAAATATCATTTCCATCAAATAATGATCAAAATAAAGTGATAGTCCAGATATTATTATAAAATCTAAAATGCCAACATATACTGAGTATGAACAAAGTGAATATAAGAAGTATTCTGAATGATGCTGTGAAATATCCAAAGATTTCTAGGCAGCAAAATTTATTTAGTCATCAAGCACTGCCAGTGATGTGACTTAGAAAAATGGACAGTGTACATTGAGGGACTGCCTACATCTGTAGCTATAAATGAGAAAACAAAACCACCACTCATAACCAGGAAGGGAAATTGGCAGATCACATATTTTCTTTCACCTTAAGGTGCTGAAGTTAAATAAATGATAATTTATTAAAAGCACATATATTTTTTATTTTGCTTATGTTTGGATAACATTTAAAATTAATCATTAATTCATGTTATTATGAAAAATTTTTGAAAAAAATACAGTTACAGAATGAGTTTAAGTTTTCAAAATATCAGATTAAAAAAGTCTGATCAGGAAATCAGTCTAAAGGAAATCAGTCCTGAATATTCATTGGAAGGATTGATGCTGAAGCTGAAACTCCAATACTTTGGCTACCTGATGTGAAGAACTGATTCATTTGAAAAGACCCTGATGCTGGGAAAGATTGAAGGAGGAAAGAGAAGGGGATGACAGAGGCTGAGATGGCTAAATGGCATCACCGAATCAATGGACATAAGTTTGAGTAAACTTCAGGAGTTGGTGATGGACAGGAAGGCCTGGTGTGCCGCAGTCCATGGAGTCACAAAGAGTTGGACATGACTGAGTGACTGAACTGAACTGATTTGAAATTTAAGACTATTTTTGTATATAATTGGTTTGTCTAAAGAAGCATTAGATGATAAAACTCCACAAATGGCAAATGATATAATTTTAGTTAATTAGAGTGCTTTCTAAAGTTCTTTTTAAGTTTGTCACATTATTAAAACACAGAAAAGAAAAGTGATTTGTCAAAGATACAAAATACACATGCTACTTTTACTTTTCCAAATGTTGCTAAAAAATAATTTATTTAGAGGCTGTAGGGTAAACAGTGACTTGTCTAAAATTCCAGAGACACATGTTTCATTTTAACTTTGTTAAAATTTTAATTCTGTCATTCATCACATATTTATCACACACTAAAATTTCCAAAGGCTAATGGCATAACTTGGGTTATAAAGAGAATACTAATTATCCTTACTCTGTGTTAATAGAATGATAATTAAAGTACAAGGCGGTTTGTAGTGAGAAGAGTTTTGAAAGCTCCAAAGAGAGTTCTCTGAACCAGACTTAAAGATGAGATGAAGACATGAAGTGTGTGTGTGTGCCCCTAAGATTTTTTTTTTAATAATTCACTCTACAATCCTCAAATAGTATAGCATGATCTTTTAGTAGATATGTATTGTGAGATGAGAACTATTTTGCTTCTCACCACTCTAGTCACTTACCTTACTGATTTACACCTCCCTAGTCTGCATTTTCTGCTGGAACAACAAAAGTAGTTTTCTGATTCTCTCTTGGGAGTATGTCTGCCACCTGAGCTCTGGATTTCACATGGACTGGCCCACACACATTGTATATAACCTGCCTCAGCCTCCATTGCTAACAAAAAATTATCATCCACAAGAGAAAATGCATTAATCTTACTCACTTTGAAAAAAATAGTTTTCTTGATCCCATGTGTTCTTTCCTGACCCCATTCTCTTTCTTTCCAATTGTGGCCCAATTTCTCAACATGGTTTATATTCCTCTTGAAGGTGAAGGTGAAGTCACTCAGTCATGTCCGACTCTTTGTGACACGGTGGACTGTAGCCTACCAGGCTTCTCCGTCCATGGGATTCTCCAGGCAAGAATACTGGAGTGGGTTGCCATTTCCTTCTCCAGGAGATCTTTCCAACCCAGGGATCGAATCTGAGTCTCCCCCATTGGAGGCAGACGCTTTAACCTCTGAGCCACCAGGGAAGCTTTATATTCCTCTTATTCAACTCCTTTCCACCCTAACACACCTAAGTTGGGAGTCCTTCCTTGTCACTCCACTTGACATCAACAGCCTCCTTTTGTGAAGTCCTGCTGCTGCTGCTAAGTCGCTTCAGTCGTGTCTGACTCTGTGCGACCCCATAGATGGCAGTCCACCAGGCTCCCCCGTCCCTGGGATTCTCCAGGCAAGAATACTGGAGTGGGTTGCCATTTCCTTCTTCAAGGAATGAAAGTGAAAAGTGAAAGTGAAGCCGCTTAGTCGTATCCAACTCTTAGCGACCCCATGGACTGCAGCCCACCAGGCTCTGCTGTCCATGGGATTTTCCAGGCAAGAGTACTCAGTGGGATGCCATCGCCTTCTCCTTGTGAAGTCCAGTAGTCTGTTTTCTGTTCTTATTTTACTAAATTTTCCCTCCCCATTTAGCTGTTGATCACTTCCCTAGATTTCTGTGAGACCACATCCTTGAGATTTCTTCTGCCTCCTGGTTCTCTTGTGACCTTCTCCAGCAATTTTCTTCCATGTATTTTCAAAACTTTAAATATCAGCTGTATGCAGATGACTAACGTATCTCCAACCCTCTTTTCTTTTTTGAGCTTTTCTCAAGCATCTCCATTTGCATGGCTAGTCAACTTCTCATACTGAACATCTTCAGCATGAAATTATATGTTCTGCCCCCCACCTCCCCAGGTCCAGACCAAGGTTCTTTTCTAGTCTTCCCCTTCCAAGTCCACAGGACCTTCCTTTCCCAAAATGCTCAAAAGAATGTCAGGGATTTTAGGTTTCCCAGACAAAATTTAGCATACATAGACAAAATGGAATTTCAGAAAAACAGAAAATAATATGATATATGTATATGCTAAAAATTACATGAGCATACTCTTTGCTAAGTGTTCCAACCTTACTCTTGGTCATATTTGTCTCTACATCAAATGCTAATATCTTCAAACTTTATCTAGAATCTTACAACTTCTCATAAGCTTCACTGTGAAATATCCCAGTACAAACCACCTAAAGCTTGACTTAAAGCTCTCCCTTCCTCTTGGGCTTATGTCGTACAACAAATTCTAAACTCCAGACCAAAGCCTAAAATGCCTCACCTAATCTGATCCCAGGCTATATCTCCAATGTCAGTTCCTATCATTTTCCTCTCTTGTTCATGATTCCGGCCAAACCCTTCTTGTATTAGTGCCTTAAGTATACCACACATAAATCTATGTCAGGATCTTTGAACTTGCAATTCTTTCTGCTAGAGCAATTTTCACCTCTTGTCTTTTGTCATTTAGGCTTCAGTTCTATACAAACAGAAATTTTGTTACCAAGTTCTATAAATTAATTCTCAGCCTACAATGCCTAAATGGTCTAAAATTTCTTTCTTTAATATCACTTTTATTATCTAAAATTGCCACAGTTTTCTTATGTTTCTTTTCTATATGATCCTGGTAGAAAATTTACTCTATGCATCTCCTGCTTTGTTTATCCCACTTATTCCTGTATCTCCAGAGTCCAACATGATCACTGGTAAATATTACATTTCAATTAATATTTGATAAAGAAGTGAGTGGTTTCTAAAAGGTAGCAGTTTAGCTAGGTTAATCTGGTTTCTTGATATCATCACATCAGAAAAATATATTTAGACATTTATAGCAGATTCTTGAATAATAAGTACCAAAATCATATTTTAAAATCTTTTTCTGTAATTTATAAAATAAAATAATAATCAGATTAAACTTGTTAATTATTTACTGATTGGCAATCTATGTGTTTTCCCTATTTAGTCACAACAATACACAAATAGTGGCTTTTTAATAGCAATTTCAGCGCTAAGCATTTTTGCAAGGTAAATGTATTTCAATAACAGTGATTTTTAGAGATCTTCCATATACTCTCCTTAATATAAATATTAAGGTGAGAGTTCTCTTTTTTCAGACTTTTGTTTTATGGTAACAGATAAGAAAATATTAGAAATGTACCATCATACACTTGCTAAAATAGAGGAAAGAAACACTACATCTCACATTAATGAGCCAGTTTGGTATATTTATAAAATTTTAGTTTAATCAATATTTTATGAGATACTAAATTAATATAATTCAGTATTTTCTGTACAATTAAAAATAATTGATACTTCAATGTGAAAGTTTTTTCAAGACTAAAATGTATTTCTCTTTTTTCAGACTTTTGTTTTATGGTAACAGATAAGAAAATATTAGAAGTGTACCATCATACACTTGCTAAAATAGAGGAAAGAAACACTACATCTCACATTAATGAGCCAGTTTGGTATATTTATAAAATTTTAGTTTAATCAATATTTTATGAGATACTAAATTAATATAATTCAGTATTTTCTGTACAATTAAAAATAATTGATACTTCAATGTGAAAGTTTTTTCAAGACTAAAATGTAAGTAAATGGATTTTAACTGACAGCTGCAGTCCAAAGTCTTGAAATATTGGGTGGAAAGGTTGAATGATTTTTCATAATCATCTCTTTCTCTGTCTTTCACTTCACCCCATAACGAGAAGCCATATAGAAAACTTTGAAGGAAAAAAAAAGACTCACAAAAACTTTTTTCCCCACATTGTTCTATTCCTTAATTAGAAAGCTGACTGACAGTATCAATCCTTTGTCAAACTTTTATACAGACACATACTGTCTGGCTACTGGATTATAGAACTCTTATTTTCTTCAAGCTTCTGTTTGGTCAAAGGTGAACTTTATTTCATGTGGAGCTATCAAATCAATGTGAAGGTCGAACCTGATCAGAAAATATAGCTTCGGTAAATTACTCAGGAGTCATTTGGAGAAGACATATAATTGGAAAGCCTTTATGCATATATATACCAGGAATGGGTAGCTCATTTTTATTTTTACATGCTACCCTTCAAGAAAAGTCATTAGCATACATGAAACAATAGCATTTCATTATGGGAAGGCTTTTTCAGTGTAGAAATTGGTGGTTTAATAGGCAGCCCTGAGGCAGAACCACCAGACAGACAGGAACACAATATTTGCAACATATTCCTTAAAAAAATGATGCTTTCTGAAAAAGATATTTCTATATATAGAGATTTGAGAACTTTGGAGAAGAGTATAAATGTTTATATGAAGATGAACTATGGAATCCAGATGTAAAGTTTCTGAAAAGAATCTAAAAATAAGTTTTCAACAGTCCCTATAGCCTGAGGCACTGGTTGAAGACAGCTTATGATTTGCTTGGTGGTAACTGTTGTTCATCTCTTTTTGTGAAAATCTAATTTCTAATTGTTATTATTTTTATGTAACATTTAATATTGTTGAGAATACCCTATAATTTAAAATCCCCAGAAATTAGGTCTGAAATATATTTAATTAAACTAATTTGAAAATATAATTTGGTAAAAATACATAGAGCCACATATAGAACAGCTGGCTAATGATTGGCAAATCAAACCTAATGTTTTTATTCCATTTAGACTAATGAAAAATCTAATTTGAGCTGAATTTCTGTTCAGATGTGTATAAGAGACAGGTATAATTAGTGTTATTCAGAACTCAATGAAACAGTTGTTTGGACAAGATACACGTATCTCGATCTATCTGTCTCTATACAGCATCCATCTATCACTTATCATCTATCTGCTGCTGCTGCTGCTGCTAAGTCACTTCAGTCGTATCCGACTCTGTGTGACCCCATAGACGACAGCCCACCAGGCTCCCCCATCCCTGGGATTCTCCAGGCAAGAACACTGGAGTGGGCTGCCATTTCTTTCTCCAATGCATGAAAGTGAAAAGTGAAACTGAAGTCGCTCAGTCATGCTCGACTCCTAGCGACCCCATGGACTGCAGCCCACCAGGCTCCTCCGTCCATGGGATTTTCCAGGCAAGAGTACTGGAGTGGGGTGCCATTGCCTTCTCCAATCATCTGTCTATATATCTATAAATGAGGCAAGTCTGAGAAGCTTACAACATCAGAGCTCCTCCCACCCAGAGCTGGTGTGGCCCACTTGGCCTTGGAGATGTGTACACAGTAGGGTTTTCCCATTTCCTCATCCAATCTCCATGGGCAAGCCGGGAGAAGAGAAATGTGTGACTTGGGTGATGCCAGCCTACGTTAATCTTCTGTGACTTATGTGAGACCCACTGGGACAGGGCCCTCTGTTCTCTAATGGTAACTTTCAACAAACTGTCATATTCTAGGAAGAGGGATTTATCATAGGAATGTGACACCTTTATTTGCTTTGTGATTTTTAATTTTATATGTGTTTTTCCCAGAAGACAATTATATATATAATTTTAATTTAATTTTAGCTTTATTTTATAATTTTCCAATTTAATTATAATTTTATAATTATAATTAAAATTACAATTTAATTATAATTTTACAATCTATATATAATTATCTACTGAAAAAGATGAGTTCAAATGTTACTGAGTCTTTTAAGTAAAGCAGATATCCACTGACCCCATCTTTCCCATGAGTGAGGGAAACATAATTCTACAGAAACAGAAGAGGGGGCTTCAGGTCTATGATGGAGACCATCTAGAGGGCCTCCAGGCACAGGGATTTCTTGGCTGTGGATATCAAGGGGGAATTAACTTATATCCCCCAGCCATTTCTTCTTCTTTAAAATGGAAATAATAACATTAATCTGGGCTTCTGTGGGAACTGGAGATCATTTATTAATGCCTAGCACATAGGAAATATTTCACAACTAGCATCTATTTATTATTGGTATTTTCACTAACCATACATGAGAAAATTTAGGAGCTTTACCTTAGGTGGGAGGCTGTAATATTTACTAGAAATAAACCCACCATATATAGCCAATAGCAGATTTTTTATGATAAAAGTCAGCAAATCCATTACACTATCAAATGTGCCCTACTATGTCTCCTTTTAATTAATCTCACTGTCATTCTAGAAATCATGTCAGCAAGTTTTCAGTCAGTCTCTCCTTCTGAAAAGAGCACCAAAGCAACATGAGACACACCAACCCTCATTGCAGAGAACCCAAGCAAAATTAAAAATCAACTGTTTACTTCCCAAATAACTAAAAACCTTTAAAATATATAAAAGATCACGGGGGACATCACACTGATAATGACTGCAGTCAACCCCTTTACAATGAATTCATGAATACAAAAAAACATATCAATGTTTGAGCAAAAACAACAATATGAATATCACAAATTAGTGGGTTTATACTAGTTGGAATCTGGCAGATACTTTTAATAAAGGGTCATGATTATCAAGGAAAATGGATATCCACATTTATAACTCTGAAAAACCTAGAAAGAAAGAAAGAAAGAAAGTGAAGTCGCTCAGTCGTGCCCGACTCTTTGCGACCCCATGGATAGTAGCCTGCACCAAGCTCCTCCGTCCATGGGATTTTCAAGGCAAGAGTACTGGAGTGGGTTGCCATTTCCTTCTCCAGGGAATCTTCCCAACCCAGGGATCAAACCCAGGTTTCTCACATTATAGACAGACGCTTTACTGTCTGAGCCCCCAGGGAAGTCCTAAAAAACCGGAATCATATGCAATTAGAATGTGCAGTCTGAACCACTAGGTGGCNTTACAGAGGTATATTTTTTAAAAGTCTACACATAGAATAAAACTAGAGCAAATATGGTGAATGCTCAAAATTTTTTCCTTACTACTTCTTCATTATTTTCATATTCTACAATGAATAAATATCCTGTAATAAAAGTCAAAATATCTCATTAACCCACATAAATCATTCAACTTCTTTCTAAGACAATGTTTTCTTTCTCCATGAGGCCATTTAATTTTCAAAATATTTCTCAACTTATTCAAAAAATAGCTTCCTGTGGAAGAACTGTTATAGAAACATTAAACAGAACTGTAAATACTAAAGAGTTGTTGAACAAATAGTATTAAAACAACGTTGACCAAAGGAAACTAGGCTCTATCTAGGGTTCTTGTCTATGTAAATAGCCACAAATGAGATGGATTTACCCCAGGCATTTGGGACAGAAAGCCATAAATACCAGAGAACTGGGAATGCATAAGTGTCTTGAGGTACATTTATTTTGTTCAAGTCAACTTTTCTGAGAAATTATGATTCATCAGTCATCTTGGTTTGTCATGAAGCAGTGAGGTTTTGGATTCATATTTTCCATGCCAAAGTAATGACTTCCTCAGTATTATGTATGAAAAATTCATATCCAAGTACAACATGAAGCATTTATAGCCAAGCCCAGGAAATCAGTTGTCCAATGAGCATATCTGACAAGTGGCTATGAATACAATAGAAGAAAGAGCTGAAAGGGTCAAGCAAGCTTCTTTCAACAGGTGTCAGCTCATAAGAGTACCCCTGTAATAGAAAAAAAAATTCAATTAAAAACTGAGATGCAAATTATTTTACCATTTCAGAGCTGAAAAACTGTTTTTGTGTTATTAATAGCAAGTTTTCCTTGCCTTGTATTGGTGGTGAAGTCGCTCAGTCGTGTCCAACTCTTTGCGACCCCGTGGACTAGCGCCTACCAGGCTCCTCCGTCCATGGGATTCTCCAGGCAAGAATACTGGAGTGGGTTGCCATTTCCTTCTCCAGGGGATCTTCCCGACCCAGGGATCGAACCCAGGTCTCCCGCATTGGAGGCAGACGCTTTAACCTCTGAGCCACCAGGGAAGCCCTAGTGCATGTCAATATATAGTCAAGCGTGCTTGATTCTTTATTTTCAATAATTCTGAAATATAGGTAAACTAGATACATTAAATGTGGATGAGTAGTTATTGGAGCAGTGATTTTTAACTTTTTGTTAAGAGTACCAGAGATAACAGCCTCTGGTAGCTCAGATGGTAAAGAATTTACCTGCAATCTAGAGGACACTGTTTCCACTGTTTCCCCATCTATTTCCCATGAAGTGATGGGACCAGATGCCATGATCTTCATTTTCTGAATGTTGAGCTTTAAGCCAACTTTTTCGCTCTCCTCTTTCACTTTCATCAAGAGGCCTTTTAGCTCCTCTTCACTTTCTGCCATAAGGGTGGTGTCATCTGCATATCTGAGGTTATTGATATTTCTCCCTTGGTTAGGAAATACTTAGTGATATTATAATACACATAAAACTTTTAACAATAAATGCTGTAGGAAGAATGCTTTTTTGTTTAGTCACTATGTCATGTCCAACTCTTTTATGACCCCATGGACTGCAGCCTGCCAGGCTTCTCTGTCCAGTGGATTTCCTAGGCAAGAATTCTGAAGTGGGCTGCTGTTTCTTTCTCCAGGGGATCTTCTTGACCCAGGAATTGAACCCTCATCTCCTGCATTAGCATGTGGATTCTTTACCACCAAGTCACCAGGAAAGCCCAGAAGCAATGTTAAGAGGTTAAATTACACAATACATTATTTATTAGATTAAAAGAACAGGCTATAAAATTGTGTGCATAATAATGCAAACTTGTGTGCCCGTATGTATACATATAATATATATAATATATAATATAAATATATAATAGTGCATATAATTGTATAGTATATAATAATATATAACATAAAAATTATAGAATTTTTAACATTATTATTTAATACTGTTAAGCACATCTGACAATATAGACCTATCTATACACATTATATACACACACATACAAACAAGTATGTGTGTATATGCACATTTAGGAAAAAAATCTTAAAAATTAAAAATAGAATCTTGTTGTTTAGTAATCAATATTTTCTTCTTGAATTCTTTTCAAAATATGTCTCAAATTATTAGTATAGGAAATATGGAGTTAACCTTGAATGATTACAGTTATTACATTTTTTTCTAAAATTTTTCTTAAAAATTATTTCAGGGTCCTCCTTGTTTAAGCACCAGATACCATGTCTGGCTTAGTTTTGTTTAAACATTTTTAAAAAGAGAAAAGCAAAAGAAATTTTTCAAAAGTAGAAAAGGGCTCAGAGGATTAAAAAACATCTTATGAACTTCAATGGTCAGGAAAGGGACTATAGTTAGCAGGAAATGTTTCTGGGAACTTCTCAGATTACTTAAACAAACCCATCATTTAACAGCCTTGTATAGCTGGAAGATCCTGATCCTCAGGGTCAAGACACACTGATTGTTCTTGCCTGCTTTCTTTGCCCATCATTTTGCCAGAGTGGGATGAGTGCCTTTATTGGCATTCTCGATAGAACTGTGTGTGATAGAGCATGTTTATAACTACTTCTGAAGGAATATTGTGCTACAGATAGCAAGAAAAGGATAAAGGCATACTCACTGGGCTGGCAAAATGATGCTTGCTCTCTATGTGTAGGGGTAGCATACCAATCTTATGAATAAATGCTTTCACTTGTGTTTCATCTTGCAGGCTTATCTACAAAGATGGTTTCCTTTGCACATAAATTACACTGCACTTCTCAGTTTTGAGAGGTGGAATACTCACATTCCAGGCACAGAGAAGCAATTAAACTTCTAAATTCACAATATAAACAGGTACAGTAGGTGGGTATTATATTGTGTGAACTTAGGCAGTAAAGGGCTTCGCTTGTGGCTCAGCTGGTAAAGAAATCTCCTGCAGTGTGGGAGACCTGGGTTTGATCCCTGGGTTGGGAAGATCCCCTGGAGAAAGGCAGTCCCACTCCATTATTTTGGCCTGGAGAATTACATGGACTGTATAGTCTATGGGGTCACAAAGAGTTGGACACAACTGAATGACTTTCACTTACATTTAGGCAGTAAAAGCTAGTCTTTTGAATAGTGAAAAATATTGTATAAAAAAAAGAGGAAATTTAATATTATTTGTACATTATGTGAGTTTATGTCCAAAAAATCTATAATAATCAAATGAAATATGAATTTGATAAGATAAATTCAAAAATAATAAACAGAAAACAAATAATTTTACATACATTATATTACCAGTGATAATATACTATGTTAAACATTATATTCAAAAGAACAATAGACTATATAACCTAGTGTAATGAAAAATAAAAAAGCATATTATATATATTAACTCACCTAGAATTTTTATTGACCCATCTAGTTAAATACATTTCATGTGCATTTTTAAATTATTACAAAAATAAGAAAAATTGAAGAGAGTGGAATTTCCAGGAATAAAAATGGTAAAATTTTAAATCATAAAATAAAATTTAAAATCATAGCTTTTATGAGAAAAGAAATGGACAACTTGCCAGACATTGAATAAGGCTAGAAAAAGGTTTGTAGCATGCATAGCAATTATATTATAAAAATTTTAAAATAGAAACTAATGGAAATGTAAAAGAACATGGAAAAATGATAATACATTGTCTGTGAGATGTGTATAAGAGACAGATCAAATCAATGTGAAGGTCGAACCTGGTCAGAAAATATAGCTTCGGTAAATTACTCAGGAGTCATTTGGAGAAGACATATAATTGGAAAGCCTTTATGCATATATATACCAGGAATGGGTAGCTCATTTTTATTTTTACATGCTACCCTTCAAGAAAAGTCATTAGCATACATGAAACAATAGCATTTCATTATGGGAAGGCTTTTTCAGTGTAGAAATTGGTGGTTTAATAGGCAGCCCTGAGGCAGAACCACCAGACAGACAGGAACACAATATTTGCAACATATTCCTTAAAAAAATGATGCTTTCTGAAAAAGATATTTCTATATATAGAGATTTGAGAACTTTGGAGAAGAGTATAAATGTTTATATGAAGATGAACTATGGAATCCAGATGTAAAGTTTCTGAAAAGAATCTAAAAATAAGTTTTCAACAGTCCCTATAGCCTGAGGCACTGGTTGAAGACAGCTTATGATTTGCTTGGTGGTAACTGTTGTTCATCTCTTTTTGTGAAAATCTAATTTCTAATTGTTATTATTTTTATGTAACATTTAATATTGTTGAGAATACCCTATAATTTAAAATCCCCAGAAATTAGGTCTGAAATATATTTAATTAAACTAATTTGAAAATATAATTTGGTAAAAATACATAGAGCCACATATAGAACAGCTGGCTAATGATTGGCAAATCAAACCTAATGTTTTTATTCC
>SJYT01061134.1:18412-65660 GCA_006410635.1 Cephalophus harveyi | reverse complement strand
AAAGTCCAGTACTTTGGCCACCTCATGCGAAGAGTTGACTCATTGGAAAAGACTCTGATGCTGGGAGGGATTGGGGGCAGGAGGAGAAGGGGACGACCGAGGATGAGATGGCTGGATGGCATCACTGACTCGATGGATGTGAGTCTGAGTGATCTCCGAGAGATGGTGATGAACAGGGAGGCCTGGTGTGCTGCGATTCATGGGGTCGCAAAGAGTCGGACACGACTGAGCGACTGAACTGAACTGAACTGAAGAATTAAAAGGAGACAGGTCTCAGTTTCAATTCAGTTTAGTTGTTTAGTCATGTCTGACTGTTTGCAACCCCATTGGCTGCAGCATGCCAGACTTCCCTGTCCATCACCAACTTCCAGAGCTTGCTCAAGACTCATAGACATTGACTAGGTGATGGAATCAAGCCGTTTCATCTCATCCTCTGTTGCCCTGTTCTCCTCCTGCCCTTGATCTTTCCCAGCATTAGGGTCTTTTCCAATGAGTCAGATCTTCCCATCAGGTGGCCAAAGTATTGTAGTTTCAGCTTCAGCATTAGTCCTTCCAATGAATATTCAGGACTTATTTCCTTTAGGATTGATTGATTTGATATTCTTATAGTCCAAAGGACTCTCAAAAGTCTTCTCCAACACTACAGTTGAAAAGCATCAATTCTTCAGCTCTCAGCTTTCTTTATGGTCCAACTCTCACATCCATATAAGACTACTGGAAAAACCATAGCTTTGACTATACAGACCTTTGTCAGCAAAGTGATGTCTCTGCTTTTCAATATTCTGTCTAGGTTTTTTACAGACTTTCTTTAAAGGAGCAAGCATCTTTTAATTGTGTAGATGCAGTCACCATCTGCAATGATTTTGGAGCCCAAGAAAATAGTCTCTTGCTGTTTCCATTGTTTCCCCATCTATTTGCCGTGAAGTGATGAGACCGATGCCATGATGTTAGTTTTTTGAATGCTGAATTTTAAGCCAACTTTTTCACTCTACTCTTTCTCTTTTGTCAAGAGGTTCTTTCTCTTTCATTAAGAGGCTTTCTGCCATAAGGGTGGTGTCTTCTGCATATCTGAGGTTGTTGATATTTCTCCCAGCAATCTTGTTTCTCACTTGAGCTTCATCCAGCCTGGCATTTTGCATGATGTACTCTGTATATAAGTTAAATAAGCAAGGTGATAGTATGTAGCCTTGGCATACTCCTTTTCCAATTTGGAACCAGTCCGTTGTTCCACATCCACTTCTCACTGTTGCTTCTTGACCTGTATACAAATTTCTCGGGAAGCAGGGAAGGTGGTCTGGTATTCCCATCTCTTTAAGAATATTCCACAGTTTGTTGTGATCCACACAAATGCTTTAGCATACTCAATGAAATGGAAATAGATGTTTTTCTGGAATTCTCTTGCTTTTTCTGTGATCCAATGGATGTTTGGAATTTGATCTTTGGTTCCTCTGCCTTTTCTAAATCCAGCTTGAACATCTGGAAGTTCACAATTCATGTACTTTTGAAGCCCAGTAACCCATAATCTCAATTACTTCCCAAGATGCCTTTAAAGGAATTCAAAACTTCCATTACAGTTGTCACAGTCCTTCTCACCCTATTAAAGTCTTCATCGCCAATGTTGTCTCTTCTAGTATCAGTCTTTTATGTGTCATTTCTGTGACTACTATTTTACAGTCTTTCACTGTTTTACTGATGATGAATCCTTTTCTTTCAGTAGTTTGAAATCATCAGATTCCCCTTCTGCTGTCTGACTCAATGTTTGGTTTATGGTAATAAATGTTTCAGTTCAGTTCAGTTCTGTTCAGTTGCTCAGTCGTGTCTGCCTCTTTGCGACACCATGAATCGCAGCATGCCAGGCCTCCCTGTCCATCACCAATTCCCGGAGTTCACTCAGACTCAAGTCCATCAAGTCAGTGATGCCATCCAGCCATCTCATCCTCGGTCGTCCCCTCCTCCTCCTGCCCCCAACCCCTCCCAGCATCAGAGTCTTTTCCAATGAGTCAACTCTTCGCATGAGGTGGCCAAAGTACTGGAGTTTCAGCTTTAGCATCATTCCTTCTAAAGAAATCCCAGGGCTGATCTCTTTCAGAATGGACTGGTTGGATCTCCTTGCAGTCCAAGGGACTCTCAAGAGTCTTCTCCAACACCACAGTTCAAAAGCATCAATTCTTCGGCACTCAGCCTTCTTCACAGTCCAACTCTCACATCCATACATGACCACAGGAAAAACCATAGCCTTGACTAATGTCTCTGCTTTTGAATATGCTATCTAGGTTGGTCATAACTTTTCTTCCAAGGAGTAAGTGTCTTTTAATTTCATGGCTGCAGTCACTATCTGCAGTGATTTTAGAGCCCTCCAAAATAAAGTCTAACACTGTTTCCACTGTTTCTCCATCTATTTCCCATGAAGTGATGGGACCATATGCCATGATCTTCGTTTTCTGAATGTTGAGCTTTAAGCCAACTTTTTCACTCTCCACTTTCACTTTCATGAAGAGGCTTTTTAGCTCCTCTTCAGAGGTTAAAGCGTCTGCCTCCAGTGCGGGAGACCCGGGTTCGATCCCTGGGTCGGGAAGATCCCCTGGAGAAAGAAATGGCAATCCACTCCAGTATTCTTGCCTGGAGAATCCCACGGACGGAGAATCCTAGTAGGTTACAGTCCACGGGATCGCAAAGAGTCGGACACGACTGAGCGACTTCACCTTCACCTTCACTTTCTGCCATAAGGGTGGTGTCATCTGCATATCTGAGGTTATTGATATTTCTCCTGGCAATCTTGATTCCAGCTTGTGTTTTTTCCAGTCCAGCGTTTCTCATGATGTACTCTGCATATAAGTTAAATAAGCAGGGTGACAATCTACAGCCTTGACATACTCCTTTTCCTATTTGGAACCAGTCTGTTCTTCCATGTCCAGTTCTAACTGTTAGTTCCTGGCCTACATACAGATTTCTCAAGAGGCAGGTCAGGTTAGAGAGTGATAAATGTTTAATAAAATTTAATAAATATTTAGTGAGTGAACAAAGTGATCAATGATGTCCATTTATATCTGCACATTTTTCATGTAAACTTTTTCTTCCTGCTGCTTTAGTCATTGTTGTTTACAGAAATAGAAAGCACAGACTTTGGAGGAAGACCAACCTAAGCCCTGTCTTGGCTGTGATATTGCTATGGGACTTGGGTTTAACTCCATAAGCAGCTAGGTCGCGTCAGTCATGTCCAGCTCTTTGCAACTCTATGGATGGTAGCCTGCAAGGCACCTCTGTTCATGGGGTTCTCCAGGGAAGAATACTGGAGTGGGTTGCCACACCCTCTTCCTCCATACATCGGTGTATCTTTAGATAGATAAAACATATTTTTTACATTTTATATTATAGATTTGGAAATATTCAAAGAGGGGATGTGAATTCCCCATGCTTATACAGTAAATATGCAGTGAAACAGCAACTCAAAATAATATTTTTTTGTCTCCAAACTTGTGTCCTCTCTATACTACCCATCTGTGTTCTGTTACTTTGACTTATTCTATTTTCTGATGTCTATTTTTATAGTCATGGTTCATTACCCACCCCCACATTTATTTGATGACCACTCATTGCAATTTCTACTAGAAAGTAATAGCAATTTAGTATATTACCTGTCTCTCAATTATTTTATTTCTTAAGAAATGTTTATTTCTTTTCACTACACTTCCTGCATATTTTTACTTTCTGAGGGTGTTTCATTATGCTATATTATGTTAGATGAGTGATATATAAGACATATTGATGTGGAACTTGAGTTCAATTTAAATCCTGGTTGTGTGTGTGTGTGCATGTATGTGTGTTTGATGGTCGAAAATTATTTCTGTTTTGTTTTGCTCATTGAGGGTTTGTTCATTGCATTTATTCTTTCTTTAATGATTGACTGGCTTTTCTCCATACTTCACCAGTATCTGCCATCCAATGAAGTGACTAGATTTAGATAAGCAATAGGTACTGTAAGATCATAGTTGATAAGAGTAAGGTAAATTTTTCTACATGTTTGGTTCCCTTAGCCATAATTTTTTGATCAATGATATATCTTCCTCATTGTTACTTTCTACACAAGAAAGGGCTAAATATCTTTTTCAGTAAAATTATTATTAAAAATATTACCAACGTTATTATAATTACTCTTATCTCAAAGGGAATAAATATGCCAAAGAAGTCTTTCCCTTTTTGATGCTTCTTGGTTCCTCCCTTTACAACATGCATGTTATTATTGAGGAATACATTATTTAATCTTTGGGAATTTTTTGAAATATTGTTCTCAGAACAGAATGAAAAATACATGGATAAAGGACATTTTAAAGAGATGAAGAAAAGCATAAAATTACTTGTAATTATCCATTAGTTTAAAACGCCTGTATTTTGTGGTAGGATTCATAATGGAAACCAAGGGATGATTCAATATAGATCTTAAAAAAAATATTCTCCAAACACTGAGGCTGGGAAATAAATTAAGATCACAAGATAATTTAAAGAACTCACATTTGCTGCTTAAAGAAAAGATAATAATGTAACCAAACCAGATTGTATGGAATCTTCCCTGAACAGACCCATCCCACTCCAACCTGGCCCATTATTCTGCCTGCCTCTTGTTTATAGAAAAGTTGTAGTCTCCCAGCCTCCCCTGAGACGCAAAAGCCTGGCTCAAGAATTAATGACCACATGTGAACATGTAGTGGTAATAATATAGTTTGACCAGGAAAACTGGTAAATATTTAAACAGTAAATCACCCAAATGGCAGTCACAGAATCTTTAGTTCCTTCCTGAAATACCTGGATAACAGAACCTGATACATATTCCTGAACTGATTTAGTAAAACCCCTACTAAATGAAAGAAGATAACTGTATGATGATTGTGAGCGCTGTAGCCCCACAATGGACTGGAACCTGAGAGTTGATAAGCCCTGTGGCCCCAGGCTGTTATGTCATCAACAAACAATTGTAGAATTGTGCATGAATTGATCACATATACTGTCCTTCCCCTCCCTTACCATGGCCTTGAAAAAAAAAAAAAGATTCTTCCTTGAAACCAGTCAGAGAGTTCAGGTTTTTTGAACCTTAGCAGCCCCATACTATTGTCTGGCACCTACAATAAATATTGCACTTTCCTTCAACACAACGTAGTGTTAGTAATTTGGCTTTATTGCTTGTGGAGGAGTAGACCCAAGTTTGGGTCATTCACAGCAAAATGATATCAAAAAGGATAAAAAAAAGATTCAAGACTAATATTATAAGTGCATCACTAATATATTCAGAATATTGTGTTGAAGGATAATATTGTTTTCCCTATAATCTTGAAAACTCTAGATATTATTTATTGAAGACAGTAATTTTTAAGTCTTATATATGCAAATATGTCATATTGCTTTGCATTTCTTGTTTCTAGGAAAGCCAAGGATTTTTTTGACTGTGTATTGTTTACACTTTTATTTCATCTTTGTAATTTACATTATTACCTCTTCCCAAATTTTGTAGACCTATTTATATATTTCCAATTTATTAAATATATGATAATTTGCATTGCCATCTTTGGTATTATACATGTATGTATTTTAAATTTCCATATTACTTTTATTTATGTGCATTATAATGCAAGGATTATGAACATGGGCAATGAAGAATTAGAATGGTGGTTGTGTTTCTCTATATATTGCAGTTATAAACTTAAATTTTGTTCTTATATATTTTAAAGGAAATTTTATACTAAAGTTCCTCATCATATTTACAGCTACCTTCTAGATAGTTATATATCCAATGAACACATGGAGCTTTAACACTTATATTTAAACTCATCCTGTAACCATATCATTATGATTAATGATGCCCTTTTATGGCCATGAAACTACCTTCACACTCCCAGTCATCCAGGCTTGAAATCTGGAAATAATTCTTTTACTCACAATTCTTTCATCACCCAAATCCAACCTACTTCCTACTCTAGTTTATTTCACCTTCACACTCTATATATTTAATGCATAATTTTATTTTGATTCGTTTGATTAAAACTGTAATTCAGGCTAATCAGTAATTCTATCTTGAACAATTGTATTTATTTCCAAATTGTTTGTCTTATTTTCTTTCTTTCTGTTCATTCACCTTGATAATGATAACAGCTAGTATTTAAGGATAACACCATATGTATATGTGTACTCTCTCATTTAATTCTTACAATAGCACACAAGAGGTATGGTATTTTATCTTTTATTTTCTGCACTTCAGTGGTAAACCACTTGTAGACCAGAGAAATAAAAGATTTTCCCAAATTCACATAGCAAGGGAATATTGCTTCTAGGATTGAAGACCAGAAATCTGACCTAAGTCCACACTCAGACAAAATATGATAATGCCAATTTATAGTATTTCCAGATTAATTTTGCTCATAGTCTTCTGACATTGACAAAATTATGCTTAAACACAGGCAGTGATGTCCTATTGCCTAGTAATGAAATGGGGCTCTATGCCTGATTTTTACCTTGATTTTTCCTTTTCTGTAGTGTCCCTAGATCATTCAAAAAGAAGCTTGCATTCCTATTTATGGCTTTGGTGAATCCATTATATCCAAATTCACTTGTTTTGTAGACAAATAGTTAAAATCCTCTACACTCCGACTTCCAATCCTGACTTCCTCTTCTGAGACCATTTTTGTATGCCTTTACCACTCTATTAAGTGTGATTTTCTTTTCCACCGTAATAGACTGTTAGCTCCTCCATGCAGATACAGTATCATTTATTTGTGAAGCCTCCACATCTGGTATGGTATCTTGTGAAGAGAAAGTAAGTTATAGTTATCTATTGGTTCAAATAATAAGTGCTTTTTAAAGTTATAAATAATAAGGTTAATTTATATAAAGTGAATATCAACAGCAAAATCCAAAGCATGTTCTTTGTAGAATGTTCCTAATATTGATAACTAACAAGTGGTTGAACTTACACATTCCTAAAGGCAAAAATGTTATGCACTTTGATATTTTTATAATTTCTATGAAATCAAATCATTATTTAAATTAATAGTATTTGCTAATTAAAAATTAAAGGAATCTAACCTAAATTTAATTTACAACATTCCCCTAAACCCATGGCTTTTTTATATCACCCTTAACCTACTGTGATTTAACTTTAAAACAACCATGCAAATTTAATTATGCATTGGCTCCTAAGGGATGCACTCATATATCAGTTTACATCTCTCATGGACAGATCATTTGCAGTTAAGTTACAAACCACTGAAAATCAATTTTTAATGGAAATACTCTTACAACCTTAGCTGTAAAAAGACCAAAAATTCAGGTGTAATATCAAGTGGCAGGTTATTAACTATAACTTCAATTTTATGTTCTTTTGACACAAGACTATGTCAGCCATGAATAAGTGTGCTTTTACCACACAAGTCACACTTACCAGAAGGTTATTTGTCAAAGAAGGTTTTAGTGGGTCCAGCTTTAAGCTCATACGAATCCTGATGGAAATTCTGAGCTGTTTAGCAAGAAGGTACTGAACCAAAACAATAGTGCTAAAATGATGTTAAAGGTCTAAATGGAAATCAGAGAAGCAAGGAAATGTAGAGTTAAGTTTAAACTCCATCATTAACCATACCAACCAACTTAGAAAGGCTTTTAGGTATATTGTATAAATGATCTCAAAATCGGTATCTATACTGAGCAATATTTCTGCAGTGAGATATGTTCATTTGCTATTTGCCTATTTTCCTGTAGTTTAATTTTTAATATTTGCTTGATTATTATGGGAATAAACTTAGATTCAAATAAATATGACCTGGTTTTAATCAGAAGCTAATAATGACAGTTGCAAATAATACATTTTCTCATGAATTGAATAGTACATATTTCTTAGCCAAGTAAAGTCCTGCGAAAGCCTAGTTTACAAGCTGAAATATTGCGGAGTTACCTAGAGTAGAAAATTTTCCTACAGATCTATAAATAAACTTTATTATAATTCTGAGGCTTAATTTATTTTTTGAAAAAAATCTGTACTTTAATAACCAATTGTACTATTACTCATAGACAATGTTCAGAGAATTAAGATTATACCACTTTACAATAAACAATAATATTTTACTGGGGAAATTATAATGAACTGATTATCTCAAAATATTCATTAGATGATACAGGGATTTTGAACTATACAATGTTCTTACGGAATTCCTTTTTAGTTCTACATTTTACAGTAATTTTTTAAAAAGCACTAGGTTGTAATTTAGTCAGGTACACAGAGATATGCACACGCATACACACACACATGATAAAACATTTACAAGGAAATTTTATTTTTTGTTTGAGTAGCACCTAATTATGTTTAGACATGAGGGAAATTTTTGGCTCTATAATAAATAAATACAAGAGTTATATTTTCATCACAGCCTTGGGAATCTGTTTTAAAGATATCCAAATTTAAATATAAATACTCAAAAAACAATATATAAAGTTCTTTACACTGGAAATTTTTACGTCCAGACTTAGAAGTTGACTTACTAAAATATAAGCTGCATAATGTAGAGGTTTTGTTTGCTTTTGTTTGCTGCTATAAACCTAGAACTGTTCCTAGCATGTAATAAGGATGTATTAGTATTTATTGAACAAAAGTTACTTTCCAATATCAGCTCCCATTCTTTAGCAATAAAGTATGCTTGAAAATTCAGTCTTGTCCACCTTACCTCAACCATTTAATCTTACTGACATATTTCTAACTAGAACTTCTAGTTGCTTGAGGCTCAAGTTGAAATCCCTTGCCTTTCTAATATAATGTGAGTTTAATCTTTACTGCCAATTTTGTTCTTTTCTGAACATTAATATTTTTTGCAGTATTTATCATGATGGAATGCAACTTTTTACAAAAAGCAGCATACTGTGTTTAAGTATAAAATGAATTTTTAGCTATTTAAGAATATATTGTTTTACTTAATTTTAGCTATTTAAGAATATATTGTTTTACTTAATTGTAGAAGTAGAGACTTTTATTTTAGTCATTTATTTCCAGTAAATATGAAGGTTATGTTTTCAACCAAAAAAATTATGTTTAAATGGAAACAAACTAAGGTGATTCTTATAAAACAAACTTCAAAACATTTTTTTTGGTGGTGGTGGTTTAATCGCTAAGTCATTCTGATTCTTGTGACATCATGGACTGTAGCCCACCAGGCTCCTCTGTCCCTGGGATTTCTTAGGCAAGAATACTGGAGTGAGTTGCTATTTCCTTTTCTAGGGGATCTTCCCAACCCTGGGATTGAAGCCATGTCTCTTGTATTTCAGGCAGTCTCCTGCATTGTGGGTGGACTCTACCAATTGAGCCACCAGGGAAGCCCAAAACATTTTTTATAAGAAGTGGCAAATTTGTTTTTAACAAAATAAAATGCAAAAAGGGCCAGTACTAAGCAGACTAGCGATATTTCCCTTGTTGCTGCAAATAGCGTTTCACTATTGTCTTGCTTCTAAGCTATTTTTTCTACATTATTGAAGTTCCTATTTAGTAATAGTGCTTTCTTTTGCTCTCTCCAGCCCTCTATTTTCCCCTTAGGTATAAGTATTTAGAATGACTTTTCTGGGCTCCAAAATCACTGCAGATGGTGACCGCAGCCATGAAATTAAAAGACGCTTACTCCTCGGAAGGAAAGTTATGACCAACCTAGACAGCATATTCAAAAGTAGAAACATTACTTTGCCAACAAAGGTCCATCTAGTCAAGGCTATGGTTTTTCCTGTGGTCATGTATGGATGTGAGAGTTGGACTGTGAAGAAAGCTGAGCGCCGAAGAATTGATGCCTTTGAACTGTGGTGTTGGAGAAGACTCTTGAGAGTTCCTTGGACTATAAGGAGATCCAACCAGTCCATTCTTAAGGAGATCAATCCTGGGTGTTCTTTGGAAGGAATGATGCTAAAGCTGAAACTCCAGTACTTTGGCCACCTCATGCAAAGAGTTGACTCACTGGAAAAGACTCTGATGCTGGGAGGGATTGGGGGCAGGAGGGAAAGGGGACGACAGAGGATGAGATGGCTGGATGGTATCACCTACTTGATGCACGTGAGTTTGAGTGAACTCAGGGAGTTGGTGATGAACAGGGAGGCCTGGATTGCTGCAATTCATGGGGTCCAAAGAGTCGGACACGACTGAATGACCGAACTGAACTGACTGAATGACCGAACTGAACTAACTGAACAGTGCTTTGACTTTCAGTTTACTTCGGAGTGACTACCCTCGTGGCTCAGATGATAAAGCATCTGTCTACACCCAGGTTCAATCCCTGGGTTGGGAACATCTTCTGGGGAAGGAAATGGCAGCCCTCTCCAATACTCTTGCCTGGAAAATCCCATGGACAGGGAAGTGTGGTAGGCTACAGTCCATGGGCTTGCAAAGAGTCGGATATAACCGAGCAACTTCACTTTCACTTTCACTTTATTTCTGATGTAAGGAAAAACAAACATTAAACAAAAATAATAAGACCCTAAAACTCAAATATCAATATGGATTGGCAAGAGAAACTGCATAAATTGCTCTCCAGAACTGTCAGTTATTAATACCAAATCAACTGCTTATGTAACATGTACATACACAACCTGCTTTGGATGTGGGTTCAGTAATTCATTGTCCATTACAATAGCAACCAACAAAAGAAGAGAAAATGCAAAAAAATATAGCCTAGTCTTTAAAAGCCAAGTGGGAATAAAACATATAATTTAATCATTTAAAATTAATTGTCATAAAATTCTTTCAGGCATTTTTGCTACACTAAAAGTGGTGTTTATTTACTTAGGCACTACTTTCATTGGAGAAAATATCTTAATGGAATAATCATTAACCATCAAGTACACTGGGGAAAGAGTGCTCCGTCAGAGTTTCCTAGGAGCAATATGAGGGCTTATCAGAATCTGAGATATTGGAATTTTGGGTCATGCATATTTTAGAGAAGCATATTTAATAATATAAATTTCATATCTGTATAAAAGTCTAAAACTTTAGAAAGCAAATCTAAACATGGTCTTCCAGACAGATAATGAGCCAGTTTCAAAATTTCATTTTACAAACTGTTTCTTGGACCCCCTTTCCTTAACATTTGTGTGAATTTGAATCCTCTGAGCAGCAAGGATGATAAGAAAGCTTTCCTCCACGATCAATTCAAAGAAATAGAGGAAAAAAAATACAATGGGAAAGACTAGAGATCCCTTCAAGAAAATTGACAATACCAAGGGAACGTTCCATGCAAAGATGGGCTCAAAAAAGGACAGAAATGGTATGGACTTAACAGAAGCAGAAGATATTAAGAAGAGGTGGCAAGAATACACAGAAGAACTGTACAAAAAACATCTTCACGACCTAGATAATCACGATGGTGTGATCACTTACACTCACCTAGAGCCAGACATCCTGGAATGTGAAGTCAAGTGGGCCTTAGGAAACATCACTATGAAAAAGCTAGTGGAGGTGATGGAATTCCAGTTGAGCTATTTCAAATCCTAAAAGATGATGCTGTGAAAGTGCTGCACTCAATATGCCAGCAAATTTGGAAAACTCAGCAATGGCCACAGGGCTGGAAAATGTCAGTTTTTATTCCAATCGCAAAGAAAGGCAATGCCAAAGAATGCTCAAACTACCACACAATTGCATTCATCTCTGCTGCTGTTGCTGCTGCTGCTAAGTCGCTTCAGTTGTGTCCAACTCTGTGCAACCCCATAGACGGCAGCCCACCAGGATCCACCATCCCTGGGATTATCTAGGCAAGAACACTGGAGTGGGTTGCCATTTCCTTCTCCAATGCATGAAAGTGAAAAGTGAAAGTGAAGTCACTTAGTTGTGTCTGACTCTTCACGACCCCATGGATTGCAGCCCACCAGTCTCCTCTGCCCATGGGATTTGACAGGCAAGAGTACTGGAGTGGGTTGCCATTGCACTCATCTCACACACTAGTAAAGTAATGCTCAAAATTCTCCATACCAGACTTCAGCATTACGTGAACCGTGAACTTTCAGATGTTCAAGCTGGTTTTAGAAAAGGCAGAGGAACCAGAGATCAAATTGCCAACATCCGCTGGATCATGGAAAAAGCAAGAGAATTCCAGAAAAACATCGATTTCTGCTTTATTGACTATGCTAAAGCCTTTGACTGTGTGGATCACAACAAACTGTGGAAAATTCTGAGAGAGATGGGAATACCAGAACACCTGACCTACCCCTTGAGAAACCTGTATGCAAGTAAGGAAGCAACAGTTAGAATTGGACATGGAAAAACAGGCTGGTTCCAAATAAGAAAAGGAGTATGTTGAGGTTGTATATTGTCACCCTGCTTATTTAACTTGTATGCAGAGTACATCATGAGAAACCCTGGGCTGGAAGAAGCACAAGCTGGAAATAAGATTGCTGGGAGAAATATCAATATCCTCAGATATGCAGATGATACCACCCTTATGGCAGAAAGCGAAGAGGAACTAAAGACCCTCTTGATGAAAGTGAAAGAGGAGAGTGAAAAAGTTGGCTTAAAGCTCAACATTCAGAAAACTAAGATCATGACATCCGGTCCCATCACTTCATGGCAAATAGATGGGGAAACAGTGGAAACAGTGGCTGACTTTATTTTGGGGTCTCCAAAGTCACTGCAAATGGTGATTGCAGCCATGAAACTAAAAGACGCTTACTCCTTGGAAGGAACGTTATGACCAACCTGGACAGAGACATTACTTTGCCGACAGAGGTCCGTCTAGTCAAGGCTTTGGTTTTTCCAGTGGTCATGTATGGATGTGAGAGTTGGACTGTGAAGAAAGCTGAATGCCAAAGAAGTGATGCTTTTGAACTATGATGTTGGAGAAGACTTTTGAGAGTCCCTTGGACTGCAAGGAGATCCAACCATTCCATCCTAAAGGAGATCAGTCCTGGGTGTTCATTGGAGGGACTGATGTTGAAGCTGAAACTCCAATACTTTGGCCACCTGATGCCAAGAGCTGACTGATTGGAAAAGATTCTGATGCTGGGAAAGATTGAGGGCAGAAGGAGAAGGGGATGACAGAAGATGAGATGGTTGGATGGCATCACCGACTCAATGGACATAGGTTTGGGTGGACTCCAGGAGTTGGTGATGGACAGGGAGGCCTGGCATGCTGCAGTTCATGGGGTCACAAAGAGTCGGACACGACTGAGTGACTGCTCTGACCTGAGCGGCAAACACCAAGTGGGAATTGATGTGTAAGATATTAACAGAGGAAATCCCTGTGAAGTCTAAGGGGAAGAAGTTGAAAGCAAGGTGTGTAGGAAGGATCACGGATGACTGCTGCTCAGCTTTCATTTTTGACCAGCCCAGTATGGACATTGTTGGGGGTGTCCCACAGCCTCCAGGAAAGGAACAATATTAGTGTTTCTGCGGTGCTTAATCTTTACCGGGAGTAGACTTCTGGAAGCATAGTCTTGTCATGAATGCATTTGTGATTCCAGAGAGAAGACAACCACGTTTCCTATAACATGTTCTCTTGAAGGAACTGAGCAGATTATTTATTTCTATGTCACTACACAGGAATTGACAGAAAAGGCACATAAAGGAGCTTTTGGGTTGATGACAATACTTTTGTCTTTATTGTTCTGGTGATTACAAACCACCATAAAAATTTTCAAAGTGCATTAAATATATACTTCAAAGTAGATA
Source organism: Cephalophus harveyi (assembly GCA_006410635.1). Lineage (NCBI taxonomy): Eukaryota > Metazoa > Chordata > Mammalia > Artiodactyla > Bovidae > Cephalophus > Cephalophus harveyi. The sequence goes on along the minus strand of SJYT01061134.1, from coordinate 51,994 downwards.
CACTTTAGATTGTAAGCTGTATTTAAGCATTATTTTTTAAATATATTATTTTTAATTGTTGCTATGAATACTTATTAACCACATAATATCAATTTTATCATTATTTTAAAAAATCATCATGTATTTTGCATCATCTTATATTAATTTTCTTCTTTTTGTAGTTTATATATTAGCAGTTTTCCTAGTAAAGATTTTTTTTTTTAATCTTTGATATTCTGTAATTTCAGTCTGATGAGTCTCAGGTGAAATTATTTTTGTATTTCCTACTTAAAATGATGTGATCTTTTAAATTAAAGACTCATGTCTTTCTTCTATTTGAGACAATGTTCAGACTTGATTTCTATGAGGATTTCTCCCCTCCCATTCTGGTTAGTATATATCTGAGACTGCTTACAGTCAGTGTTCTTAATTTCAAGTAAAACAAACTGCCTGAGTTAAGGTAAAGAAAAAAAATCTGACTTAGGAGGCAAAAAGAATCAAAATCAGTACATGAGTGTAAGTACAAGAGAGTGAAGCAATGGGCAGAGAAGAGCATGCCACAAAAGGAGGCCAGAGAGAACTGCACCACCATCGCTGAATATGACAGCTTGCTATCTGCATGGCCAACACCACTGACATTGGACACCAGAAACGGGCTTTACAACCACTTCCACTGAATTCTAGAGACTTCTGAATATTGCTGTGCACATCTGAAAAGATGCCTCACTCTTCTTTCTTAATGGAAACAGTATCCCATATTGTCCAATGTGCAAGAAAGGATGAGCAGTATCCTTTTTCATTCCATAGTGGGATATAGATTCTACCTTTCATGAATTCTGATAGTGTGCAACATTTCTTAATAAAAAGTAGTTTCAGACCTTCAGGTCCCTGAGTAATGAAAGAGTCAATACAATTCAACAATTTAGACATGTTTCTTTTGAGATCTTTCACTATATAATATACCATTACCAGCACAAATGGAAATACACTCTTTTTCTCTTCAACTCTAAAGTTTATCAGATTATTTTTTCTACAATTTTCCATTTTCCTTCATGTCACTTTATGATCACATATCAATATATTGTCATTAATGAACCAAAATGTAAATTTGATCATGACCTAATTGTGTAAAAATTAGTGGAGAATACTTGAATATAAATGTAAAATTTGTTAAGATATAGTTATACTGCTAACATACCACAGATAAAAAATATGAGTAGTTATCATTGTTGTGCTTATACTTTATTTTTTCCTCAAGGCAACAGAGAATATTTGTGAGCTCAAGTCACTTCATTTCCTTTCTTAATAATTTTAGTTCATGGTTTATGTTGCTATCTCCAGTTCTACTCCAATAATAATTTTTAGCAATGTCATTATACACCTAGATGTAAAGTCCAGTGTCTTGGTTTCTCAGTTGTTTGAAACACTCTTGACTAATGATCTTGTCCTCTGATTGCTCTAATGTCCACCATGATCATACTCTAGACTTTGTCATTGCCAATATTCAGAAGGCTTCCATAATTGCAGTTGCAAACATTCTACACCCCACACACCACTTATTATTTCTTACTTCATCATGCAACAAATCTCTCTCTACTACTTGTCTGTACAGGGAGTTATTAACATAGTTTCACAAAGCACTTGGTCTGGTAACTTGAATCTCAGAGTAAAGACAAGTAGTTAATTCTCTCCCAATCCATTGTTGTACTTGCATGAATCCTCCTTATTGTTTTGCTATCTTCTTGGCAAATGCCTACTCTAAGACCACTACACTAATTGTAAAAGTTAGTAAGATATAATTTTGTGATTTTTAAAATAATTAATATTAGGAGAGTTATTTGTTACACTGAGTAACCTAGACTATTATGACTGAAAAATAAATTTTCTCCCAGAAGTGCAATGTGATGTAAAACTATCTTTACGTGGCTGTGGCTTAGAGACCTGGCAGAAGAAAATGAAAATACTAGAGGCTTGCAGGTGTTAGTCAGTAGTTAAATATTTGACTTAATGAAATACAGTTTTAGGTAAAGAGTTTTTTTTTTTTAATGAAGTTTTATTGGAGGATAGTTGATTTACAATACTCTGTTAATTTCTACTATATAACAAAGTGAATCAGTTATACATATATATATATATATAGATATAGATATAGATCAACTCTTTTTTAGATTCTATTCCCATTACATAGTATTAAGTGGAGTTTCTTGTGCTATACAGTAGGGCTTCCTGGGTAGCTCAAACAGGAAATAATCTGCCTGCAGTGCAGGAGACCTGGGTTCAATCCCTGGGTTTGGAAGCTCCCCTGGACAAGGGCATGGTGGCCCACTCCAGTATTGTTTTCTTACCTGGAGAATTCCATGGACAGAGGAGCCTGGTGGGGTCCAGTCCATGGGGTTGCAATGAGTCAGATATGACCGAGTGACCAACACAACACTGTATTAGTTACCTATTATATCTATGGTCGTCTGTATATGTCAGTTCCAATCTCCCAGTTGATCAATTCCTCCTTCCCCTCTTGGTAACCGTAGCTTGTTTTCTACATCTGTGACTCTGTTTTTGTTTTGTAAATAAGTTCATTTTTACCAGTTTTTTAGATTCCACATATAAGGGATATCATATGATATTTGTCTTTGTCTAATTTATTTTATTCAATATGGCAAATTCTTGGTCTATCCATATTGCTGCAAATGACATTATTTTGTTCTTTTTTTATGACTGAGTAATATTCCATTGTAGATATGTACCACATCTTTATCCATTCCTCTGTTGATGGACATTTAGTTTGCTTAGCCATGTCCTGGCTATTGTTACTAGTGCTGCAATAAATATTAGGGTGCTTATATCTTTTCAAATTATGGTTTTCTTCAGATATATGCCCAATTATGAGATGGCCAGCTAATATAGTAGTTCTATATTTTGTTTTTAAAGGAAACTTCATAGGGGCCTCCCTAGTGGTTTTTATAGTAAAAAACCTGCCTGCCAATGCATAAGATGTAAAAGATGCTGGTTTGGTCCCTGGGTCAGGAAGATCCCCTGGAGAAGGACATGGCAACCCACTCCAGTAACCTTGCCTGGAGAATCCCATGGACAGAGGAGCCTGGTTGGCTACAGCCCATGGGGTTGCACAGAGTCAAACATGACTGAAGCGACTTACTGCACATGCACCTTCATACTGTTCTCCATGCTGCTGTACCAGCCTTACATCCTACTGACAGTGCAGGAGGGTTCCCTTTTCTCCATACCATCTATTGTTTGTAAATTTTTTGATGTTGGCCGTTCTGACTTTTGTGAGGTGACACCTCATTGCAGTTCTTGATTTGTATTTTTCTAATAATTAGCAAGTTTGAGCATTTATTCATGACTCTTACCCATCTGTATTTCTTCTTTGGAGACATGTCTATTTAAATCTTCTGCCTATTTTTGATTGGATTATTTGTTTTTTTGGATATTGAACCACATGAGTTATTTGCAAATTTTGGAGTTTAATCCCTTGTTATTTGCATTGTTTGCAAATATTTTCTGCCTTCTGTGGAATCTCTTTTCATTTTGTTTATGGTTTCCTTTGCTGTGTATAAACTTTTAAGTTTACTTTAGTCCTATTTGCTTATTTGTATTGCTCTAGGAGGCAGATCAAAAAAGATCTTACTGCAATTTATATCAGAAAATGATCTACCATGTTTTCCTCCAAGAATTTTATAGTGTCCCATCTTACACTTAGGTATTTAATTCATTTTGAGTTTACAAATTGAGCAGGATAGAAAATCCAGAGATAATACACTGATAGTTATGTAACCTATAATAAGGGAGGCAAGAATATACAATGGGGAAAAAAACAGTTTCTTCAAGAAGTAGTGCTGGGAAAGTTGGTTATATAAAAGAATGAAATTAGAACATTATCTAACAATATACACAAAAATAATCTTAAAAAGGATTAAAGACCTAAATATAGGTGAAGATTTAAAAAATTAATAGAACATTTATAAAAAATAGTGTGTATTGGTTACTTTTGGCACTGACAAGGTAAAGATGACTTTAAAAAATGATTAGCTCATTCACAACTAAGTATAAAGTGTACAGGAACACTAAGGAGTCCCCAGCCCTTCCATGCCCCACACAACCAGAAAAAGATAAAACTGCAAAAGCTTTTTGTAAACATCAGATGGCAATATATACTACACATTTATTACTATGAAATATGGTAACCTGCATATTTGAAAGTATATATGAAGATCAGATTTGACATATGTATACAATCCAAGAAACCACTCCCATAAAGAGGGATAGGAACAATGCCAGCACCCCCTAAAGTTTTCTTGTGCTTTTTGTAATCCACCCCTCCTCTACAGCCTCACCAGGCAACTGCTGACCTGCTTTCTGTCACTTTTAAAAACCAATGGATGGATTAAAGTGTCTCAGAGCAAAGATCAAGTTAAGAATGTAGAGCCTACTTGAATTTATATCCTTTCAAATGTACAAAATGCCTCAGGGAAAAAAAAGAATAGGTATGTGACTTTCTCACTAAAGCTTAAGAGTTTAAAGATAACTGGAAAGAAATAGAGAAAAAGACACACGAGTTAGCAATCCAAAAAATAGAGAGATGTAAAATTTGTATCTCAAAAATAATATTGTGTATTGTTTCTGGCACAAACAATATATTGGAATTAAAGAAGAACGATGCCTCTGGATTTTTGAAAGCAGTGTGCTTTCTAAAGAAGCAGTGGTCTGGACAGTTTGAGGCCAAAAGTTGCCCCTGTTCCCCTAGCCCTGAACTTCCAGAAAGCGGACTGAGTAATCTGCTGTCACAGAGTGAGTGTGGTCTTCTCTAATTTCCAGAAGCAGAATCAAAGATTAACAAGAGATCATTCCTACCCCCAGGGTAATGAGCACTCCCAAAATATACATGTGTTAAACTCTTTTGAATGACTGTGGAAGGCCTCAGTTTTTTATTGGTAAGTAAATATTTGACAACCAGCTCTCTGGGGAAATATAACCCTGATTTTTAGTCTTTGCTGATTTCCCTGGTAGAAGTATACCCACCACGGCCAATTTCAAACTACCAATATAATGTTAACTGACAAATTTCTTGAAAATTTAATAGTTGGGACTTGGAAGCCAATATATTCTGACACTAGCATGTCACTGTGTATGTCTTACCCTTTCCCTTATGATGGAAATTTCATAGTGTAGTCACATCGTCCTTATTTCACTATTGTGTTTAGGACGTCTGGGGGCATATCTTTTCCTTTTAATTCATGGCCATAGGATCTAACAGAGGGGCACCTAGACTGGATAGCAAGACTACCACACAGCATACACAGGACATGGATTTTGAGGCTGATGCCATATCTAGCTATAAAGAAGAGGAGGAGAGGAGTGAGTGAAGCATTGGGAAAATAGAAGACCACACAGTGGTAGTTACCAGTACTACTTGCTGATTATTTTTGGCATTTAATATTTCAGGAGTATAGTAGGAATACAGGTCCCTGCCATATGCTTATCTCTCTGACTTGACTTCTCCTTTTACTATCCCCCTTATCTCCTTACTCTCACCCCATTATGTTGGTCTCCGTGTCATTCTTATTCATGCACCAACTACATGCAAAGGTCCATCTGCTCAAAATAATGTTTTTCCAATTATCCACCTGATTCAGTACCAGTATCCTTCAAATCTTTATTCAAATATGATCTCAGAGTTGACTACACTAATTATTCTATCTCAGCAACAGACACAATAAAATTCTCTAACTCAGTTTGATTTTTGTCCTCCATCATATTTATTGGCTTACAATATGTAACTTAGATTTTTATGATATTCATTGCTTATTTTTGCCTTGCACACCAGCGAGAGCAAGTCTTTCTACAAAGGAAAGACTTTTGATTATTTTTACTGTATTTTTTCTGTTGCTGTAAAAGTTGCTCAGCCAGTGTCTTGACTCTTTGTGACCTCATGGACTGTAGCCCACCAGAGTCCTCTGTCCTTGGAATTCTCCAGGCAAGAAAACTGGAGTGGGTTGTCATTCCCTTATCCAGGTGATTTTCCTGACCCTGGAATCCAACCTGGGTCTCCTGCATCACAGGCAGATTGTTTATCATCTGAGCCACCTCAAATCAGAGCTATCTTTTACACATAACTGGGGGTTAAATGAATATTTAGTGAAGTTGCTCAGTCATGTCTGACTCTTTGTGCCCCCATGGACTGTAGCCTACCAGACTCCTCTGTCCATGGGACTTTTCAGGCAAGAATACTGGAGTGGGTTGCCATTTCCTTCTCCAGGGGATCTTCCTGAACCAGGGATCAAACCCAGGTTTCCAGCATTGTAGGCAGACTCTTTTACCATCTGAGCCACCAGGGAAGTCCCTACTTTATTGAATGAATTCAATACTTTATTTAAATGAATATTTACTGAATAAATAAATTCCATGTGTGATTTCAAAAATGGGTCACATTTGTTTATGCATGCATACTAAATTGTTTCAGTTGTGTCTGACTTTTTGCAATCCTGTGAACCATAGCCTGATGGGTTCCTCTGTCCAAAGGAATCTCCAGGCAAGAATACTGGAGTGGGTTAGCATGTCGATTTCATCTGTCACCAAATCCTGAGTTGTGATCCATTGGAGAGACTTGAAGATGAGGTATTGTGCCTTCAATAGTGGATGGGATCCCTCTTGGTGAGGTGAAGTCTTTTTTGATAAGTTTCTGAATACTCTCCATTGTACTATTAGACTAACTCCGTTTTATTTGTCTCAAGACCTCAGCAAGCCTGAGGCTGTAGGGGAAGTTAGATGACTGACATCCTTATACAAGTTACTATATTCTCAGGAATATTATGAATCTGCTCCACATGGCAATACTTTTATTTCAAAAATTTTCCCCTTTTGTTTTATCATGCAAACTGCTAAATTGCTGCAGGTCTCTTTGCAGATGTGAAATAGGTTGGAAATGCATTATACATACCAGTCATATTACTTCAGGTTTCTCTTTCAATATTTCTTTCCCCTTTCATTTGAAACAGCCTGAGGCTCTGAAATGAGTCAGATCTAGAATTTAGGTAAAATCATTTCAAAAACCTTGGTAACTCAAGCCTGACCATTTTAATTATCAAACTGTAGCATTTTCTTTTGGTTGTAGAAATTAAAATAGGAAATTAAACAAGATATCCATGTTTCGGTCCTAGGGGCACCCTGGTTAATTTTCATATACCAGGTTGTGTCCTTAAAAGGTAGACTCTGATCATTATTTTGGCCTTTCTGTCCAATATCTTAACTATGTCAGGTAAGTGTTCTAGTATGTCCCTGCCACTCTTAGGTCAAATCATTTCCCTTGAAATATCTTCCATTTTTACTACCACATCTATCAATATCTTTAGCCTGTAAGAAATTGCCATAACAGTGCTTAATTTCTCAATGCCTTGGTGGTAAAATAATCTTCTCAGTCTTTAAGTTGAACAGTATGGTAGTGGAATAGTTATGGAATAAGTTATATAATAGTTATTATATTATAACCTATTTCAATAGTTTTTATTGGTATTTATCACATCATTCTAAGGATTTTATGATAACTCAATCTTGTTTCATTTCCTCTCACTGAATCAACGAAATAAACAATTAGGACTAGCTGCTTAGGTTAACATATTAAATCTAAATTGTGTAACAAACACATCTATATCACATTTCTTTAATCTGGGCACATTTGACACTTGGGGCTAGAAAATTCTTTATTGTAGGGCATCAGCCTTGTTCATTATAAGATATTTAGCTGCATGCCTGGCTTCTACTCACTTGATGACAATTATAAACTCCCCTAGTTTTGACAAACAAAAATGCTTCCAGAATTTACTGAAAGTCTGCTTGAGGACAAAATCACCTCTGAATGAGAACTGCTGAAATAAATCAATATATTCAGCCAAAACATTTTTTTTTCACCTTGTGGTCAACCATTGCTTGACTACATATCCACAAATATTCTTCATAAATGAGCTCCTATAAATTAGTCATGTCTTGCATTTTTTTTTTTTTTTGGTAGTCTGTATCTCCTCAGGCTTTATTGGCCTCCTGAAGCATTCTAGAATTTAACTCTAAGGGATAATGACAGTGGGACCTGAGGTTTGGCTTTCTATTTGTATGCAACTTCTGGAGATAAGGCCAGTGAGAGCCATTAATCCAAGTAAAGAATGTCTTATTACCTATGAATGACAGGTAAGGAAACTTTTATTAGCAAGGGAAGTGTAAGTATACATTCACTGTATGTGTTTTAATTTATCCAGTCTCTTTTTAGTGTCAATATGCACATATATACACACATCTATCTATTTATATGTTCACCTATAGTAAGATAAAGAAACATAGAATTTAAAATCTTAAACATTTTTAAGCATATACTTCAGTAGTATTAAATACATTCAAAACATTATATAACCGTTACCACATCCATCTCCATAAATTCTTTTCATATTGTAAAATAGTATTATAAACCTGAAACTTAAAGATGACATCTTTAAACTTAAAGAGTTAATACTCTCCTTTGCTCCCTAGCAACCACCATTCTACTTTCGGTCTCTATGATTTTTGACCACTCTAAATACTTCATATAGATAGACGTGTACAGTATATATCTTTTTGTGACTATCATTTCACTTCGTGCATCCTCAGGGTTCATCCATGTAATTGCATATGTCAGAATTTCCTTTCTTGTTAGGGCTAACTAACATTCCATTGCATGTATATACGGCCTTTTGCTTATCCTTTTATCCATCGGTGAACACAGGGTTACTGCCACATTAGAGCTATTGTGAATATTGTGAACATGGGTATACAAATATCTCTTAGAGAACTTGCTTTCAATTCTTTTGGTTATATAACAAGAAGTGGAATTGCTGGATCATTTGTTAGTTCCACTTTAATTTTTTTAAAAAATTGTACCATTTTGCATTTCAACCAACAATGCACAAGGGTTCCAAACTCTCATAGTTTTCTTTTTTTTTTTTTTGATAGTGGTCTTCCTAATAGGAGTGAAATGCTATGTCACTGTAGTTTTAATTTTCCTTTTCCTAATGATTAGAGATTTTAAGCATCTTTTCATATGCTACTGGTCATTTCTATTTCTTTTTGGAGACATGTCTATTCACCTCTTTTGCTTATATTTGAATTAGATTTTGTTGTTGTTGTTCCTCAGACTCAACAATTTCCTTTGTTCTATCTTCAAACTTGTGAATTATTTCTTCTTCCTGCTCAACTCAGTCTTTTAATTCTTCTAGCAATTTTAAAAATTTCAATTATGGTAATTTTCAGCTCCAGAACTTCTGTTTTCTATATTTAGGGTTTCTATTTCTTCATTGATATTTTTATTTTGTTAGCACATTGTTTTATTGATTTGGTCTTCATCTTCTTTAGTTCTTTCAGCATCTCTAAGACAACCATTTTAAATTTCTTGCCTAGTACATATGTTATCAGGTCTTTTCCAGGGGAAGTTTCTGTTGATTTTTGCCTTCTCATTTCTTTGAATTTCTTGTGATTTTTGTTGATGTTTTACAAAACTGGACATTCTTTTTCTTTTTTGTTATAGGCTATTTCTAGTTTCAACTTGAGGTGTAAATCTAAGGTATTTTCTGGTCTTTGCTGAGTCTTCACCTTTCCCTGAGCATGTATGGTCACTTTTTATTTTCCCAGTATAGCAGTTGCTTTTGAATCTCTGGCTTTCTGAAAGAAGAAAAGAGAAAAATGAAGGGCAAGAAAGAGCAGTGGCCATTTCAGTTCCCTGGGAATAACTTTAGCTAAAGAAGGAGGAACCTGTCACAGTGTAGGGAAGCAGAACAATGGCTACTGAGACTTTTGTTGGTATTTCTATGATCAGAAGCAGGAATCAGTTATTAGAGCACTGACTACATATTTGCAGGACAAGGTCCTTTTTTCACCCATCTTGGCTCCTGCACTGATCTCTCCAGTGACCAGTGAACACATGCCTGTCACAGGTCTGGGGGTGAGACATAGATAATTCCTACTATGCTAAGAATTAATATTGACCAAAATTAAGTGCAGTTTACCATCCACATCTTTTATTTGGAAGTTGAAAACCTTCACTAGGCTTTTGAGTTCCAAAATAATTACATCAGAGAGATTTTGCCATTCCAAGTGTCCAGTAGGGAAATAGTTTCCTCAGGCTTCTTACTTCGCCATCTTCTCAGAATTCTCCTTTAAGTGAATATATATTTTAACTTCCATAATCTTGGTCTTAGTCAAATATACATCAAAAATTATAGGTTGTTTTTCATAATCATTTTTTTAAAATATATTTAATTGGAGTTAATTACTTTACAATATTGTATTGGTTTTGTCATACATCAACATGAATCTGCCATAGGTATACACGTGTTCCCCATCCTGGACTCCCCTCCCTCTTCCCTCCCCGTACCATCCCTCTGGGTCATCCCAGTGCACCAGCCCCAAGCATCCAGTATCATGCATTGAAACTGGACTGGCGATTCATTTCATATATGATATTATATATGTTTCAATGCCATTCTCCAAAATCATCCCACCCTCGTCCTCTCCCACAGAGTCCAAAAGACTGTTCTATGACCAACCTAGATAGCATATTCAAAAGCAGAGACATTACTTTGCCGACTAAGGTCCATGTAGTCAAGGCTATGGTTTTTCTTGTGGTCTAGTATGGATGTGAGAGTTGGATTGTGAAGAAGGCTGAGTGCTGAAGAATTGATGCTTTTGAACTATAGTGTTGGTGAAGACTCTTGAGAGTCCCTTGGACTGCAAGGAGATCCAACCAGTCCATTCTGAAGGAGATCAGCCCTGGGATTTCTTTGGAAGGAATGATGCTAACGCTGAAACTCTAGTACTTTGGCCACCTCATGCGAAGAGTTGACTCATTGGAAAAGACTCTGATGCTGGGAGGAACTGGGGGCAGGAGGATAAGGGGACGACCAAGGATGAGATGGCTGGAATGCATCACTGACTCGATGGACGTGTCTGAGTGAACTCTGGGAGTTGGTGATGGACAGGGAGGCCTAGCATGCTGGGATTCATGGGGTCCAAAGTGTCGGACACGACTGAGCAACTGAACCGAACTGAACTAAACCACAGCTTTCTTATCCAGTCATCTGCTGATAGACATCTAGGTTGCTTCCAAGTCCTGGCTATTATAAACAGTGCTGTGATGAACATTGGGGTACACGTGTCTCTTTCAATTCTGGTTCTTTGAAAGGATAAAGAAAATTGACAAACCATTAGCCAGAATTATCAAGAAACAAAGGGAGAAAAATCAAATCAATAAAATTAGAAATGAAAATGGAGAGATCACAACAGACAACATAGAAATACAAAGGATCATAAGAGACTACTATCAGCAATTATATACCAATAAAATGCACAACGTGGAAGAAGTGGACAAATTCTTAGAAAAGTACAACTTTCCAAAACTGAACCAGAAAGTAATAGAAAATCTTAACAGACCCATCACAAGCACGGAAATTGAAACTGTAATCAGAAATCTTCCAGCAAACAAAAGCCCGGGTCCAGACGGCTTCACAGCTGAATTCTACCAAAAATTTCGAGAAGAGCTAACACCTATCCTACTCAAACTCTTCCAGAAAATTGCAGAGGAAGGTAAACTTCCAGACTCATTCTATGAGGCCACCATCACCCTAATACCAAAACCTGACAAAGATGCCACACACACAAAAAGAAAACTACAGGCCAATATTACTAATGAACATAGATGCAAAAATCCTTAACAAAATTCTAGCAATCAGAATCCAACAACACATTAAAAAGATCATACATACATCATGACCAAGTGGGCTTTATCCCAGGGATACAAGGATTCTTCAATATCCCCAAATCAATCAATGTAATTCACTACATTAACAAATTGAAAAACAAAAGCCATATGATTATTTCAATAGATGTAGAGAAAGCCTTTGACAAAATTCAACATCCATTTATGATAAAAACTCTCCAGAAAGTAGGAATAGAAGGAACATACTTCAACATAATAAAAGCTATATAAGACAAACCCACAGCAAACATTATCCTCAATGGTGAAAAATTGAAAGCATTTCCCCTAAAGTCAGGAACAAGGCAAGGGAGCCCACTTTCACTACTACTATTCCACATAGTTTTGGAAGTTTTGGCCATAATCAATTTTTAAGTTATGAGTGATATCTGTGAACATTTTGAAAATTCTGATTTCAAAGACTTTTTTTTTTTTATTTTTAATTTTACTTTATTTTACTTGACAATACTGTATTGGTTTTGCCATACATTGACATGAATCTGCTACGGGTGTACATGAGTTCCCAATCCTGAACTCCCCTCCCACCTCTCACCCCATATCCTCTCTCTGGATCATCCCCATGCACCAGCCCCAAGCATCCTGTATCCTGTATCAAACATAGACTGCTGCTTCGTTTCTTACATGATAGTATACATGTTTCAATGCCATTCTCCCACATCATCCCACCCTCTCCCTCTCCCACAGAGTCCAAAAGTCCATTCTATACATCTGTATCTCTTTTGCTGTCTCACATACAGGGTAATCATTATCATCTTTCTAAATTCCATATATACATGTTAGTATACTGTATTGGTGTTTTTCTTTCTGGCTTACTTCACTCTGTATAATCGGCTCCAGTTTCATCCATCTCATTAGAACTGATTCAAATGTATTCTTTTTAATGGCTGAGTAATACTCCATTGTATATATGTGCCACTGCTTTCTTATCCATTCATCTGCTGATGGACATCTAGGTTGTTTCCATGTCCTGGCTATTATAAACAGTGCTGCAATGAACATTGGGGTATATTTGTCTCTTTCAATTCTGGTTNCCATCTTTCTAAATTCCATATATATGTGTTAGTATACTGTATTGGTGTTTTTCTTTCTGGCTTACTTCACTCTGTATAATAGGCTCCAGTTTCATCCATCTCATTAGAACTGATTCAAATGTATTCTTTTTAATGGCTGAGTAATACTCCATTGTGTATATGTGCCACTGCTTTCTTATCCATTCATCTGCTGATGGACATCTAGGTTGTTTCCATGTCCTGGCTATTATAAACAGTGCTGCAATGAACATTGGGGTATATTTGTCTCTTTCAATTCTGGTTTCCTCAGTGTGTATGCCCAGCAGTGGGATTGCTGGGTCATAAGGCAGGTCTATTTCCAGTTTTTTAAGGAATTTCCACACTGTTCTCCAAAGTGGCTGTACTAGTTTGCATTCCCACCAACAGTGTAAGAGGGTTCCCCTTTCTCCACACCCTCTCCAGCATTTATTGCTTGTAGACTTTTGGATCACAGCCATTCTGACTGGTGTGAAATGGTACCTCAAAGACTCTTTAAAATTTCTATTATTTCTCATTCTTTTGATGAAGTACATTTTGTTTGTTTTTTGAATAACCTGACTCTCCACTGTAATTGTTATTATTTTTTTTTTACTTTGAATTCAACATTATGATGATATAATTTTTATTTATCCCAATTCCCTGGGCTAACATTTAACTTATTAGAGATTACTATACAAGTTCATAGCATATTGTCATGCAAATGTGTCTGAAGTTTTTTCACCCTTTAGGTAATACAAATTTAGAATTGATATCCAAGAATGATGCATACTTAAGGTTCTGATTTCTCTGTCTCTTTACTTCTAATCCCGAATGGTCAGCAAGAGTCCAGGATAAAATAAGGAGTTCTGAATTTTATTATAGTGATGTGCTAATTTTAAATACTGTCTTTATGTGATGGCACATATCCAGACTTCATAGCAAAAGTAAAGTACTTGTTTCGTGTCCCTATACATCCCCATTTCTAATTGTTCAAGTATTGATTTACCTGTGATTTCTTTGCATTTAAGTCCTATTCACAAATATCAACTATGATACTATGAATTCTGTTTTATCTTTTTGATTTTGTAATATTTCCTTTTCTGGTTTAAGCTATTGTTTTTTCTAAAATGATTATATATTAATTGCTATATCTTTTGAGAGACAAAATTAAAAGACACAAACTAAGAGTCTTTCACACAAACTTGAATTTGCCATATTGAATAAAAGTCAACATTAAAAATGATCGAATTATAAAGTATTATGTTGTGTCTGACTCTTTGGACCCTATGGTCTATACAGAGCATGGAATTCTCCAGTCCAGAATACTGGACTGGGTAGCCTTTCCCTTATCCAGGGGATCTTGCCAATCCAGGGATTGAACCCAGGTTCCCCACATTGCAGACAGATTCTTTACCAGCTGAGCCCCAAGGGTAACCCAAGAATACTAGAGTGTGTAGCCTATCCCTTTTCCAGGGGATCTTTCTGACCCAGGAACTGAACCAGGATTTCCTGATTTGCAGGCAGATTCTTGACCAACTGAACTATGAAGGAAGCCATTGAATAAAATTTAACATTAGCAATGATCTAGAATGAGGTTCGTGACATTGTACAGGAGACAGGGATCAAGACCATCCCCATGGAAAAGAAATGCAAAAAACCAAAACAGCTGTCTGGGGAGGCCTTACTAATAGCTGAGAAAAGAAGAGAAGTGAAAAGCAAAGGAGAAAAGGAAAGATATAAACATCTGAATGCAGAGTTCCAAAGAATAGCAAGAAGAGATAAGAAAGCCTTCTTCAGTGATCAATGCAAAGAAATAGAGGAAAAGAACAGAATGGGAAAGACTAGAGATCTCTTCAAGAAAATTAGAGATATCAAGGGAACATTTCATGCAAAGATGGGCTGGATAAAGGACAGAAATGGTATGGATATAACACAAGCAAAAGATATTAAGAAGAGGTGGCAAGAATACACAGAAGAACTGTACAAAAAAGATCTTCATGACCTGGATAATCATGATGGTGTGATCACGCATCTAGAGCCAGACATCCTGGAATATGAAGTCAAGTCAAGTGGGCCTTAGAAAGCATTACTACGAACAAAGCTAGTGGAGGTGATGGAATTCCAGTTGAGCTATTTCAAATCCTGAAAGATGATGCTGTGAAAGTGCTGCACTCAATATGCCAGCAAATTTGGAAAACTCAGCAGTGGCCACAGGACTGGAAAAGGTCAGTTTTCATTCCAATCCCAAAGAAAGGCAATGCCAAAGAATGCTCAAACTACCGCATAACTGCACTCATCTCACATGCTAGTAAAGTAATGCTCAAAATTCTCCAAGCCAGGCTTCAGCAATACATGAACCATGAACTTCCAGATATTCAAGCTGGTTTTAGAAAGGCAAAGGAACCAGAAATCAAATTGCCAACATCCTCTGGATCATGGAAAAAGCAAGAGAGTTCCAGAAAAACATCTATTTCTGCTTTATTGACTATGCCAAAGCCTTTGACTGTGTGAATTACAATACACTGTGGAAAATTCTGAGAGAGATGGGAATACCAGACCACCTGAGCTGCCTTTTGAGAAATCTGTATGCAGGTCAGGAAGCAACAGTTAGAACTGGACATGGAACAACAGACTGGTTCCAAATAGGAAAAGGAGTACGTCAAGGCTGTATATTGTCACTCTGCTTATTTAACTTATATGTAGAATACATCATGAGAAACCTGGACTGGAGGAAACACAAGCTGGAATCAAGATTGCCGGGAGAAATATCAATAACCTCAGATATGCAGATGATACCACCCTTATGGCAGAAAGTGAAGAGGAGCTGAAAAGCCTCTTGATGAAAGTGAAAGAGGAGAGTGAAAAAGTTGACTTAAAGCTCAACATTCAGAAAACGAAGATCATGGCATCCGGTCCCATCACTTCATGGGAAATAGATGGGGAAACAGTGGAAACAGTGCCAGATTTTATTTTTTTGGGCTCCAAAATCACTGCAGATGGTGACTATAGCCATGAAATTAAAAGACACTTGGAAGAAAAGTTGTGACCAACCTAGATAGCATATTCAAAAGCAGAGACATTACTTTGTCGACTAAGGTCTATCTAATCAAGGCTATGGTTTTTCCTGTGGTCACGCATGGATGTGAGAGTTGGACTGTGAAGAAGGCTGAGCACTGAAGAACTGATGCTTTTGAACTGTGGTGTTGGAGAAGACTCTTGAGAGTCCCTTGGATTGCAAGCAGATTCAACCAGTCCATTCTGAAGGAGATCAGCCCTGGATTTGTTTGGAAGGAATGATGCTAAAGCTGAAACTCCAGTACTCTGGCAACCTCATGTGAAGAGTTGACTCATTGGAAAAGACAATGTTGGGAGGGATTGGGGGCAGGAGGAGAAGGGGACGACAGCGGATGAGATGGCTGGATGGCATCACGGACTCGATGGACGTGAATCTGAGTGAACTCCGGGAGTTGGTGATTGACAGGGAGGCCTGGCGTGCTGCGATTCATGGGGTCACAAAGAGTCAGACACCGCTGAGTGACTAAACTGGACTGAACTGAATTATAAAGTGTTATATTTAAAATTTTCTGAGATGCTAAAAGTAAAAAGCATGAGTTTTATCCCAGACATGAATTGATGTAAATTTGAGCAACACTTCAAAATATTAGTCTCCCAATTCTAGTACTTCAATAACTTGTCATATTTTCTCTTGGAAAAAAGTCTTTTTCTTGAAAGATATAAAATGGATAGTGTAGATTAAGAGATGGTAGTCTATAATCATGGCTTCCCTGGTAGCTCTGTAGTAAAAAAAATCTGCCTGCCAATGTAGAAGATGAAAGTTGGATCCCTAGTTTGGGAAGATCCCCTGGAGAAGGAAATGGCAACCCACTCCAGTATTCTTGTCTGCGAAATCCCTGAACAGAAGAACCTGTTGGGCTACAGTCCATGGGTCACAAAAAGTCAGACATGTCTTAGCAAATAAATAACAACAAACCCTGTAATTACAAAGTACTTTTAAAGGTATTTTCTTTATTCAATAAACGTTTATGGAGCACCTATCAGGTACTAAGCACTATCTCAATTACTGACAAGATGTTGATAAATAATATGAAGCTATTTTTCAACTTCAGTGAGTTTATATTCCAATTTGGAACTCAGAAAAATGTATATATACACACACATAGATACACTATTATATAAAAACACAATGTAATGATTGATAGATCCTTGTAGATATGTGCGTGTGTGAGTGCTAAGTGGCTTCAGTCGTGTCTGACTCTTTGCGACCCCATGGAGTGTAACTCACCAGGCTCCTCTGTCCTTTGGATTTTCCAGGCAAGAATACTGGAGTGTGTTGTGATTTCCTTCTCCAGGAGATCTTCCTGACACAGGGATTGAATCTGCATCCCTTATGTCTCCTGCATTGGCAGGTGGGTTCTTTACCACCAGCACCACCTGGGAAGCCCCACTTGTAGATACAAGCTATGCATAAATAATAAATATGGCTAATTGGAAAAAGATTGAAGAGCTCAAAGGAAATTATAAGTAGAATGATGAAGAAAAACTTCTTGAGATGTGAATTTGGATAGAATCAGAGTAAAAGAAGAAAAAAGTATGTGAAAGCAGGTGGGAAGACTGTTCCAGGTAGAAAGAAGCAGACATTTACATTCCCTGATATGGGAGCAAACTTGATATGTTAGAAGAAAATTATGGTCATTAGTATTAATGTGTGGAATAACGCAGGAGGAGTATTTTAGAATAGGAGTACAGATGTAGCCAAGGATGATGGATTAGTCAGAATAATGGCCCAACAAAATTGTCCACACCCTAATTCCTAGAATCTTTGAATGTGTTACATTACATGGCAAAGGAGAATTAAGATTATAAACAAAATTGTGGTTACTTGTTAGCTAACTTTGTGATGAGATAATTCTGCTGGATTATCTTTGTTGGCCAACTGTAATCACAAAGATCCTTATTAAAAGAGTGAGGCAGAAGCCTCAATGTCAGTGATACAAATAAGAAATACTCCACTAGCCATTGTTGGTTTTAAAGATGAAGGGTGGCTATAAGTGAAGAAATGTGGGAAGCTGAAAGAAAGTTGTTGTTCAGCCCCTAAATTATGTCCAAACTCTGCAACCCCATGGACGGTAGTATGCCAACTCCACTACCTTCCAGAGTTTGCTCAAATTCATGCCCATTGAGTTGGTGATGCTATCTAATCATATAATCCTCTGCCCTCCCCCTTCTCCTTTTGCCTTCAATCTTTTCCAGCATCAAGGTCCTTTCCAGTGAGTCAGCCTTTCACATCAGGTGGGCAAAGTATTGAAACTTCAGCTACAGCATCAGTCCTTCCAATGAATATTCAGAATTTATTTCCTCCAAGGGTTTTTCTTGAGAGAAAGTAAAACTACAAAAATATAAATCCTTCCCTATAGTGTCCAGAAGTAACACAACACTCCAGACCACTTGATTTTACCCCAGTGACCCAATTTGGACTTCTAATCTCCAGGACTACAAAATAACAAATTTGTATTGTTTCAGCCAATAAATCTGTGGTATTTGTTACAGCTGTTTAGTTGCGCAGTTGTGTCCAACTGTTTGTGACCCCATAAACTACAGCACACCAGGCTTTCCTGTCCTTAATTATTTCATGGAGTTTGCTCAAACTCATTTGTTACAGTAGTAATATGAAACTGTGAGATCATATTATTTACAACCTGATTGTACTTTTAATTTTTTTCTAACTTTCTAGTGGGTTTCTAGTGTAGGAACCCACTGGAATACATTAAGCCGGAAAATAATACAATATGATTAGCTGATTTATAGTATTCTAGCTGATTAATGGAGAATAGACAACATGGAGTTGTTAGTGTAAGTAGGAGACTAGTTTTGAGGGTATTGAATAGAAAAAAGAAGATATGGACTTTAGATCAATGGAAATGAGGGCCTGGGCAAGGATTATACCTATGCATGGTGCCGTATAGTTAAGTTCAAGCTATATTTTAAGAGTAGATTCAACTGTATTATTAATGTAAGCTGTGTATTATAGGTAATTACACAAAAGCACCTAAAATTGGTAACTGAGGGTTGAGAAAAAGATTTGGGAATTAGTGAATACATGTTAATGAAATTCATAAGACTTGAATATTTCAGAAGACCATAGATGAAAAATAAAAATGCTAGAAAGCTACACTGTGAAGTTTTCCAACATTTAGGGTTTGAAACAAGGAGGATGATTCAGGAAATCAGAAACAAAAGAATGAACAGTGAAGTAAAAGGAAACTTAGTGGAAAGTAGGAGTGATCAATTGTTTCAAATACTGCTTAAAAGCAAGTAAGATGATAAAATGAAAATCTTGAATTGATAATTGTCACTTAAGGATATTTTGTCTCCTTGACATATATAGATTAAATAGACTAATGGGGACCGATTCTTCTTTGGCTGGTTTTGAGAAGGAAAAAACAAACAGTAAAACTGGTGAGTGGTTCATCTTGCACTGTTTACCTGCATATCAAGTATATCCATTACCCAATAATCTCATTAAAATATTCTGAGGAAGTAAAAGAAGCACATCACTTAAAGACAAAATATTTTGGTGAAAAAAGAAAAGTGCTGGACTCTAATCCAGTATTCAATGATACATTGAGAAGTTTAGGAGAGTCACTTAAAATTTTTGAGCCAAGTGAAAATTGGACTGTAGTTTTAAAAGGTACTTTTAACAACTACTGTCAAGTTTTTCACTTCTCTATAATTAACAGCACTTCTTCTCTACTATCTTACAAAAAGAAACACCATTATGACTCAATGTCATAGTTAACTCCATTTAGAACTTGAATTGATTTTAATAGCATTCATAAAGTTCAGCCAATATATAAATGGTGTTCTCTGTTTATCTGAAGAGTTTTAAGCAATTATTTATTTAATAGAAGTTTCAGATAGAAACTGAGGTATTATATGTGTTAATTGCTTGTAACTCATCCAGCCTGGCATTTCTTATGGTGTGCTCAGCATATAGATTAAACAAACAGGGTAACAGCAGACAGCCCAGACAACTGCTTTCTCAATCTTGAACAAATCAATTCTTCCATACAGGGTTCTGACTTTTGCTTATTGAACTGCATGCAGGTTTCTCAGGAGACAAGTAAGATGGTCTGGTATTCCCATCTCTTGAAGAGTTTACAGTGTGTTATGGTGCACACAATCAAAGACTTTGGTGCAGTCAATGTAACAGAGGTAAATGTATTTCTGGAATTCCCTCAGTTCAGTCCAGTTCAGTTTAGTGGCTCAGTCATGTACAGCTCATTGAGACCCCATGAACCGCAGCATGCCAGGCCTCCCTGTCCATTACTAACTCCCAGAGTTCACCCAAATCCATGTCCATTGAGTCAGTGACACCATCCAACCATCTCATCTTCTGTTGTCTCCTTCTAATCCTGCCCTAAATCTTTCCCAGCATCAGAGTCTTTTCACATGAGTCAGCACTTTGCATCAGGTGGCCAAAGTATTGCAGTTTCAGCTTCAACATCAGTCCTACCACTGAACACCCGGGACTGATCTCCTTTAGGATGGAATGGTTGGATCTTGTTGCAGTCCAAGGGACTCTGAAGAGTCTTCTCCAACACCACAGTTCAAAAGCATCAATTCTTTGGCACTCAGCTTTCTTTATAGTCCAACTCTCACATCCATATATGACCACTGGAAAAACCATAGTCTTGACTAGATGGACCTTTGTTGACAAAGTAATATAACTGCTATTTAATATTCTGTCTAGGTTGGTGATAACTTTCCTTCCAAGGAGTAAGCATCTTTTAATTTGTGATTTTAGAACCCAGAAAAATAAAGTCAGCCACAGTTTCCACTGTTTCCCCATCTATTTCCCATGAAGTGATGGGACTGGATGCCATGATTTCAGTTTTATGAATGTTGAGCTTTAAGCCAACTTTTTCACTCTCCTCTTTCACTTTCATCAAGAGGCTTTTTAGTTCTTCTTCACTTTCTGCCATAAGGGTGGTGTCGTCTTCATATCTGAGGTTATTGATATTTCCCCCAGCAATCTTGATTCCAGCTGTTGCTTCTTCCAGCCCAGAGTTTCTCATGATATACTCTGCATATAAGTTAAATAAGCAGGGTGACAATATACAGCCTTGACGTATTCCCTTTCCTGTTTGGAACCAGTCTGTTGTTCCATGTCCAGTTCTAACTGTTACTTCCATTCTGCATTCAGATGCTTATAGCTTTCCTTTTCTCCTTTGCTTTTCACTTATCTTTTTTTCACAGCTGTTTATAAGGCCTCCTCAGACAGCCATTTTGCCTTTTTGCATTTTTTTTGGGGGGGAGGGGATGGTCTTGAGCCCTGTCTCCTGTAAAATATCACAAACATCCATCCATAGTTCATCAGGCACTCTATCAGATCTATTCCCTTAAATCTATTTCTCACTTCCACTGATTAATCACTGGAATTTCATAGCTTTCTCTATGATGCAGTGAATGTTGGCAATTTGATCTCTGGTACCTCCTTCTTTTCTGAACCTAGCTTGGAAATCTGGAAGTTTTTGGTTCACATAATGCTGAAGCCTTGGTGCAAGATTTTAAGCATGACCTTCCTAGGATCGAGGATGATTCTAGTGGTTAGCACATTCTTTAGTACTACCCTTCTTAGAATTGAGATAAAGACTTACATTTTCCAGTCATGTGGCCACTGCTGGGTCTTCCAGATTTGCTGACATAACGAATGCAACACACTGATGATGTGATCCTTTGGAATTATAAATAGTTCTACTGGAATTCTGTCACATCCAGCTTTATTAATAGCACTGCTTCCTAAGACCCTCTTGATTTCCTTCTCCAGAATGTCTGGCTCTGGGTGGCTGACCACACCATCAAACAATCTGGTTAATTTAGATTTTTTTTAATACAGTTCTCCCACATTGTTTCCATCTCTTCTTGATCTCTTCAACATCTTCTAGGTCTCTACCATTTATGTCCTTTATTGTGCCCATCTTTGGGCAAAATGTTCCCTTGATAGCTCCTATTTTCCTGAATAGATCTTCAATTTTTTCCTCTTCTGCTATTTTCTTCTAGTTTTATAAACTGCTCATTGAAGAAGGCCTTCTTTTCTCTCTGTGCTGTTCTTTGGAAATCTATGTTAAGTTGGATATACCTTTCCATTTCTCCATTGCTTTTTGCTTCTCTTTTTTATTTAGCTATTTATAAGGCCTCTTCAGATAACCTCTTTGCTTTCTTTTTCTTCAGGATAGTTTTGTTTACTGCCTCTTGTATATGATATTACAGACCTCCATCCATAATTCTTCAGGTATTCTAGCTACCAGATTTAATCTCTTGGATCACGAAGGGATTAATTTACACAGGAGAAAAATCAACAACCTCAGATATGCAGATGATAAACCTTAGTGGCAGAAAGCAAGGAGGAACTAAGGAGCATCTTGATAAGGGTGAAGTAGGAGAGTGAAAGAGTGAGCTTAAAGCTAAATATTTAAAAAAACAAAGATATTGGCATCTTCTCCATTATTTCATGGCAAATAAAGAAGGGAAAGGAAGAAGTAGTGACAAATTTCCTCTTCTTGGGCTCTAAAAAAACTGCAGATGATGACTGCAGCCATGAAATCAGAAGATGTTTGCTTTTTGGCAGGAAAGCTATGACAAACCTAGACAGTGTGTTTAAAAGCAGACACATTACTCTGACAACAAAGATCCAAAGGGTCAAGACAGCGGTTTTCTCCATGGTCATGTATGGTTGTGAGAGCTGGACTGTAAAGAAGGCAGAGCACAAAAGAATTGATGCCTTGTAATTGTGATGCTGTAGAAGACACCTGAAACTCTCTTGGACAGCAAGGAGATCAAACCAGTAAATCTTAAGGTAAATCAACTCTGAATACTCATTGGAAAGACTGATGTTGAAGCTGTTCGATTCAGCCACTCAGTTGTGTTTGACTCTTTGTGACCACACAGACTGCAGCACGCCAGGCTTCCCTGTCCATCACCAACTCCCAGAGCTTACTCAAACTCATATCCATATCATTCTCTATCATCATCTCTTCCTGCCTTCAGTTTTTCCCAGAATCAGGGTATTTTCCATGGAGTCTGTTCTTCACATCAGGTAGCCAAAGTATTAGAGTTTCAGCTTCAGCATCAGTCCTTGCAAAGAATATACAGGATAGATTTCCTTTAGGATTGACTGGTTGAATATCCTTGCAGTCCAAGGGACTCTCAAGAGTCTTCTCCAAAACCACAGTCTGAAAGCATCTGTTCTTCAGCACTCAGCTTTCTATTTAGTCCAACTCTCACATCCATACATGATTACTGGAAAAACCATAGCTATTACTAGATGGACTTTTATCAGCAAAGTCATCTCTCTGCTTTTTAATATGCTGTCATAACTTTTCTTCCAAGGAGCAAGCATCTTTTAATTTCATTGCTGCAGTCACCATTTGCAGTGATTTTGGAGCCCCCAAATTTAAAGTCTGTCACTGTTTCCCCATTTATTTGCCATGAAGTGAAGGGGATTTGCCATGATCATTAGTTTTCTGAGTGTTGAATTTTAAGCCAACTTTTTCACTCTCCTCTTTCACTTTCATCAAGAGGTTCTTTAGTTCCTCTCACTTTCTGCCATATCTGAGGTGTCTGCATATCTGAAGTTATGATATTTCTTCCAGAAATCTTGATTCCAGCTTGTGATTCATTGAGCCACACATTTTGCATGATGTACTCCGCATATAAGTTAAATAAGCAGAGTGACGATATACAGCCTTGACATATTCCTTTCCTGATTGGGACCAGTCTGTTGTTCCATGTCCAGTTTTAACTGTTGCTTTTGACCTGCATACAGATAATCAGAAGACAGGTAAGGTGGTCTGGTATTTCCATCTCTTGAAGAATTTTCCACAATATGTTGTGATCCACACAGTCAAAAGGTTTGGTGTAGCCAATAAAGCAGAAGTAGATGTTTCTCTGGAACTCTCTTGCTTTTTCAATGATCCAATGGATGTTGACAATTTGAAATCCAGTTCCTCTGACATTTCTAAATCCAATTTGAACATCTGGAAGTTTTCAGTTCATTTACTGTTGAAGCCTGGTTTTGAGAATTTTGAGCATTACTTTGCTAGTGTGTAAGATGAGTGCAGTTTAGCAGTAGTTTGAACACCCTTGGCATTGCCTTTCTTTGAGATTGGAATGAAAACTGACCTTTTCCAGTCCTGTGGCCAATGCTGAGTTTTCCAAAACTGCTGGCATACTGAGTGCAGCACTTTCACAGCATCATGTTTTAGGATTTGAAATAGCTCAACTGTAATATCATCACGTCCACTAGCTTTGCTCATAGGCCCACTTGACTTCACATTCAAGGATGTCTGGCTCTAGGTTAGTGATCACACCATCATGGTGATCTGGGTCATGAATATCTTTTTGTGTGTACTTCTTCTGTGTATTCTTGCCACCTCTCCTTAATATCTTCTGTTTCTGTTAGATCCATACCATTTCTGTTCTTTTTGTGCCCATCTTTGAATGATATGTTCCCTTGGTATCTCTAATTTTATGAAGACATCTCTAGTCTTTCCCATTCTATGGATTTCCTCTATTTCTTTGCATTGATCACTGAAGAAGGCTTTCTTATCTCTCCTTCTACTCTTTGGAACTCTGCATTCAAATAGATGTATCCTTCCTTTTCTACTTTGCCTTTAGCTTCTCTTCTTTTCTTAGCTATTTGTAAGGCCTCATCAGACAATCATTTTGCCTTTTTGCATTTCTTTTTCTTGCAGATGGTCTTGATCACTGCTTCCTGTATAATGTCATGAATCTCTGTCTATAGTTCTTCAGGTATTCTGTCTATCAGAACTAATTCCTTGAATCTATTTGTTACTTCCACTGTATAATCATAAGGGATTTGATTAGGTCATATCTTTGAATGGTCTAATATTTTTCCCTACTTTCTTCAATTTAAGTCTGAATTTGCCAATAAGGAGTCCATGATCTGAGCCACAGCTAGCTCCTGGTCTTGTTTTTGCTGACTGTATAGAGTTTCTCCATTTTGGCTGCAAAGGATATAACCAATCTGATTTCGGTATTGACCATCTGGTGATGTCCATGTGTAGAGACTTCTCTTGTGTTGTTGGAAGAGTGTGTTTGCTATGACAAGTGTGTTCTCTTGGCAAAATTCTGTTAGCCTTTGCCGTTTCATTTTGTACTCCAAGGCCAAATTTGCCTGTTACTCCAGGTATCTCTTGAGTTCCTACTTTTGCATTCCAATCTCCTATAATGAAAATGACATCTTTTGAGTGTTGGTTCTAGAAGGTCTTGAATGTCCTCATAGAACCATTCAACTTCAGCTTCTTCAGCATTACAGGTTCACACATATACTTAGATTACTGTGATAATGGTTTGCCTTGGAAACAAACAGAGATCATTCTGTTATTTTTGAGATTGCATCCAAGTACTGCATTTCAGACTCTTGATGACTGTGATGACTACACTATTTCCTTTAAGGGATTCTTGTCCACAGTAGTAGATATAATGGTCTTCTGAGTTAAATTCACCCATTTCAGTTCATTTTAGTTTGCTGATCCTGAAAATGTTGATGTTCACTCTTGCCATCTCCTCTTTGGCCAGTTCTGATTTACCTTGATTCATTCCAGTTTCCTATGCAATATTATTCTTTACCACCAGTCACATCCACAACTGGGTGTTGTTTTTGCTTTGGCTTTGTCTCTTCATTCTTTCTGGAATTATTTCTCCACTCTTCTCCATTAGCATATTGGGTACCTACTAATCTGGGGAGTTCATCTTTAAGTATCATATCTTTTTGCCTTTTCATACTGTTCATGGGGTTCTCAAGACAACAATATTGAAGTGATTTGCCATTCCCTTCTCATGTGGACCATATTTTGTCAGAACTCCCCACCACCAACCATCCATCTTGGGTGGCCCTACGTGTCGTGGCTCGTAGTTTCATTGAGTAAGACAAAGCTGTCATACATGTGATCACTTTAGTTAGTTTTCTGTGATTGTGGTTTTCATTCTGTCTGCTTTCTGAGAGATAAGGATAAGAGGCTTATGGAATCTTCCTTGTGGGAGAGACTGACTGAGGGTCATGTTCTGATGGGTCTTGTTCTGATCAGCAGGGCCATGCTCAGTAAATCAAGGAATACTCCATGGAAGTACTGATGCTGAAGCTGAAACTCTAGTATTTTGGTCATTTAGTTCCGACAGCTGATTCATTGGAAATGTCTCTGATGCAGGGAAAGACTGAGGCCTGAAGGAGACCAGGGCATAAGAGGATGAGATGGCTGAATGGCATCACCAGTACACTGGACATGAACTTGAGCAAACTTCAGGAGACGGTGATGGACAGAGAGGCCTGATGTGCTGCAGTCCATGGGGTCACAAAGAGTCGGACACGACTGGGTGACTGAACAGCAACAACGAACAACAACTTGATTAATTTGAATCATTTTAGTTTTAAATGCCAACTGTGTAAAGAGTAGATTTTAAAAGGTTTGTGTTTGTATATTTGTTTGACTTGAATATTTACACATCTAGAATATAGAAAATATTCAATTTTAGAACTTCAGAATATGTTAAAATAGATGAGTTGGTAGCAAGTAGTATAGTTTGATTATTTATCCAAAGTTTATTTGCATTTCAAGAGTGTATGAATTAAATATATTTGTATTTGTCTGTTTTATCTTTTAATATTTTCTTAGTATTTTAAATGCACAGAGATCTGGAAAATACATGGAGTATATTTATGCAAAATGTAATAAAACTATTCAACATATTTTCTTTTCTCCTGACAGAATTATAGCTTGCTTATAGGAAAAAATGTAGCTTAGAAAAAATTAAAATGACAATGTTGATCATAATATTTCTTTCTTTTGCTAGGAAGTTCTCAGAAAATATACCTGTAGAAATCATAATATTCTAAATAAATTTTCACCCTTCTCCTTTCCAGCTTCTTCCCTACTAAATAAAAGTACTTTTGTAACTTCTTTCATCATAATTTTTTGTTGAAGCTATACAAGTGGAAATTAAAAATTGAGGGCTATGTTTACCAGTGTTTGACATCAACATGGCTGCCAGATCATACCACACTAATATTGCTTTACTATCTTAGCAAGTAATATTATGCTACAACATCATGTTAAATATTGGCCCAAAATATGGTGTAGTAAAAATCCATACTTTGGAGCCAATTCACTATAAAATATGGATATTTTAGTATACTCACATAAACATAACAGTAGCAATTTCAAAGTATAAAACAATAGTGATATCATAGAAACTGAGCTTAAAATTCAATAATCATGGCATTAATAAAATGATTCTATGAAATGTACACAAAGAAAAATCCCCAGTATTGTACAGTTAATAACAGAGAAAGTTAATATTAGAAAAAATATTGCTTTAATTATTTGCACTTCTACCTTTTCTTCATCTGAGAATTGAAGGATTAACAAAATTGGTAATGTTACTGTAGTTCCTGACTTATATTAAATAGAATATCATTAGTATTAATTCTTTTAAATAATTCTCAAAATTTGCTAAGAAACAAACCATATCAGGAAGTTCTAGGTTTCTAGTGTTGGATTAGCTAAATGATGGATTAGAAAGCTCTAAGTTCAGAAATACTGAACTGAAACCAACCAAATAAACAGAAACTACTAAGCTAGAGACTAAAGTTACTTTATAAGAACTCTGGAAAAAACTAAAAGGTCTACAGCAGTCAAGTGAATACCCATTCAAAGAAAAACCACACTGAAAATAGTAAGGAATTTCATATCAGTTTTACTTATTGTCACCCCAACCCCACTTTCCAGCATGGTGCAATCTTGTTCTAGAGGACTCAATAGCTCAGTTCAAAACACAATCTTTTGAATGAGAAAGGCCAGAAAATACCTCGTTGAATCCTTATGCATTTTTTGTCATTACACTGACTAGATACTGCAGTAAAATTTTGAATAGAAGTGGTAAAAGCTAACATACTTTTTGTTTCCAATTATAATGGGAAGTGTTCAATAGTTTACCACTAGGTACTTGTTAGTTGTAGTGTATATGTATGCGCTTTATTATATCAAGAAACTTCCATTCTAAAAGAAGTCATCAAAATAAGGT
Organism: Cephalophus harveyi; assembly: GCA_006410635.1. NCBI lineage: Eukaryota > Metazoa > Chordata > Mammalia > Artiodactyla > Bovidae > Cephalophus > Cephalophus harveyi. The sequence continues at coordinate 24,058 of SJYT01061134.1, read as the reverse complement.
AATAATTGGTAACTGTAAATGTTGAACTATTTTTCAAATTCTGGTATTTAGTTTCCTTGTATGCTTATGATAGGTATGCAAATATATATGATTTCTGTGTCAAGTAATTGGACAATAAAATTTTATGTAATTTTATCCAATGATTTTAATAAAATGGAGAAAGATAATGCAGAGGAAATGTTTATATGAAATTGTTANATGTTGAACTATTTTTCAAATTCTGGTATTTAGTTTCCTTGTATGCTTATGATAGGTATGCAAATATATATGATTTCTGTGTCAAGTAATTGGACAATAAAATTTTATGTAATTTTATCCAATGATTTTAATAAAATGGAGAAAGATAATGCAGAGGAAATGTTTATATGAAATTGTTAAAAGCCAAATTAAAATATATTAAGAATGGCTCAGTGGTAAAGAATCTGCCTGCCAGTGTAGGAGACCCAGGTTTAATCTTTGGATCAGAAAATCCCCTGGAGAAGGAAAGGGCAACCCACTCCAGTTTTCTTGCCTGGGAAATCCCATGGACAGAGGGGCCTGGCAGGCTATATAGTCCATGGGGTCATAGAAGAGTCAGACACAACTTAGCAACTATACAGCAACAAGATGATATAATAAAGGAAGAAGATAATGACCACCCCTTTGAGATTTCTAAAAGAAATATAATAATGCAGTCTCAGTGCTTCAAACTACCAATTAAGACTTCATGATACTTCTTGAATCCTCTCCCTCCTTAAATTTTATAAGTGATGAAATTCTACCTTCAATTCAAATGTCACGTCTCAGATCTAAATAAGTAATTCACATTTGCATGTAGCCTTCATGCATTTTGCTCCGAATTGTAGTTTTGTTAGAGGTAGTCCTTGGAGTCTGTAGAGCAAAGTGGCTATAAGTATGCTTTCTGAACCCTTACCACCTGAATTAAAATCCTATTCCCACAGTGTCTAAAAAAATTGTATAATCTTAGCCATGTTTTTGAAACTCTCTGGGTTTCATTTTTTTATGAGATGAGATTTGAAAAACAAAAGCATCAATGCCACAGAGAGGTATGAGGATTCAATTAGTTAATGTTTTTGAACCTTTCCACCAGTATCACTCACTTAAGTATTCTTACTATTAGTGCCACTGTTCATTAGTATTTCTACCTCCCACATTGGATTGCTGAGGTGATTAAGCATAATAATTGTCTTTTAATTTTTCAGAAGCTTAAAATAATATTTCACAGTTTGAACAGGTCAGTTATATATTTGTAATGTGGGACATATATTCAGATTCAAATGTAACAAGGATGTAAATATTTTAATATAGTCAATATATTTATTTTTTATGTTATGGCCATTGTTAGTGGTGCTTTCAGATGTTTCCTTAGAAATTGATTATTTTAAAACAAATGCATTATTTATGAATGATCAGATGAGCTTCACTATATTTAGGGAATAATTTGGAATTATTTAGTTATTACAATAATCTCTGACTTTATGTAAATATAATTATAGAAAAATTTAAGCTAGAAAGACTTTCAGTTTTACAAAGGTTTGGATATACCTTTCTAAAATATCAAATAATATTCCTAATGCTTACAGGCTTTGTAGATATATTTAATGGGTCTATTATCTCACACAGAAACTTGATATTCTTGCAGCACATTCACACCTTTGAATGTGATTTAATGCTTCAGCAGGTTTTTAATGTTTTTAAATGATTTTCAAAATTTGGCAAGACTTACTTGTCCATCTGTAGAGTGATTCCTATGTGCACATGTGCACTGTTCATGTGTGGGCCATAACGGGCACACAAATATTCAACCTAATTAGAACACTCAGGATCTTTGAAATTAGAAAGAGACACTGGGAAATCATCAGTTAAAGTCATATGAGATTGAGAAAATCTGGTGTTCAAACTGTTTCTGTTTTTGCTGCTACATATATCACCCTAAGTAAGTTAACCTGCAACTACTGATATCATCATCATATTAGGGTGATTGGAAACCTTTGTGCTGATATCTAGTCTCCACCCTCAGAAATTTTAATTTCATTGTTCTAAGAAAGAACTCAAGCAGGAGTAGTGATTGATTCTAAACGGTACTCTAGGTTAAGACTGTTGTTATTGATGAATGATGCTAATTCAGCTTCCAAGCCCAGTTCCTACCTCCCTAGAACACCTTATTTGTAAAATGTCTTCTAAAGATACAAAACCCTAATCCCTAGACACTGAGAGCAAGGGGAGATTCTGCTTTCATGATTATGTTATATTGCACAGTTGACCTTTAAAAAAAGCAGAGTATCTGGTTGGCTTGAGCTAATCATGAGGGCTCTTAAAAGCAGAGAACTACCTACACCTATTGGCAAAAGTTAAATACAGTCAAGGTACAAGAATGATTCACTAAGCTGTTGTTTGGCTTTAAAGATGGAGGAGGCTCTATGAAAAAGAACTGGTACAGATAGCATTTAGAAGCTAACTGCACACCATGTAAGGCAATAGCAAGCCACTCCAGTACTCTTGCCTAGAAAATCCCATGGATGGAGGAGCCTGGTAGGCTGCAGTCCATGGGGTCGCTAGAAGTCGGATGCGACTGAGCGACTTCACTTTCACTTTTCGCTTTCACACAATGGAGAAGGAAATGGCAACCCACTCCAGTGTTCTTGCCTGGAGAATCCCAGGGACGGGGGAGCCTGTTGGGCTCCTGTCTATGGGGTCGCACAGAGTCGGACACGACTGAAGCNGTTTTTCTGGAACTCTCTTGCTTTTTCCATGATCCAGCGGATGGTGACAATTTGATCTCTGGTTCCTCTGCCTTTTCTAAAACCAGCTTGAACATCTGGAAGTTCACGGTTCACGTAATGCTGAAGCCTGGCTTGGAGAATTTTGACCATTACTTTACTAGCATGTGAGATGAGTGCAATTGTGCAGTAGTTTGAGCATTCTTTGGCATTGCCTTTCTTAGGTATTGGAATGAAAACTGACCTTTTCCAGTCCTGTGGCCACTGCTGAGTTTTCCCAATTTGCTGGAATATTGAGTGCAGCACTTTAACAGCATCATCTTCCAGGATTTGAAATAGCTCCACTGGAATTCCATCACCTCCCTTAGCTTTGTTCATAGTGATGCTTTCTAAGGCCCACTTGGCTTCACATTCCAGGATGTCTGGCTCTAGGTGAATGATCACACCATTGTGATTATCTTGGTCATGAAGATCTTTTTTGTACAGTTCTTCTGTGTATTCTTGCCACCTTTTCTTAATATCTTCTGCTTCTGTTAGGTCCATACCATTTCTGTTCTTTATTGAACCCATCTTTGCATGAAATGTTCCTTTGGTGTCTCTAATTTTCTTGAAGAGATCTCTAGTAAATCCCAGGGCTGATCTCCTTCAGAATGGACTGGTTGGATCTCCTTGCAATCCAAGGTACTTTCAAGAGTCTTCTCAATACCATAGTTCAAAAGCATCAATTCTTCGGCACTCAGCTTTCTTCACAGTCCAACTCTCACATCCATACATGACCACTGGAAAAACCATAGCCTTGATCCAAGCTCTATACTTTTTATTTCCTTTTATTGCCTTATTACAATAGAAAGGAGTTCAACTATGATATTGAAAAGGAGTGGTAAGAGGTAACATCTTCCCCTTGTACATGGTTTTAGTGGATATGCCATAGTTTTTCACCTTTATGTGTAATTAACTGCAGAGTTTTCTTAGTCTTTAACAAGTTGCAAAATTTCCTCTCTATTTCTAGTTTTCTAAATAGGTGTTTGCCGGGGTCCAACTCCAGTTGATCCAGGGTAATTTGAAGGGGAGACTGTGTGGCGTCTTAGAAAGAATTATTTAATTAGAAATATAAGAGAGAGTAGGAAAAAATAGTATAGTAGGAAAATTTAGTGGAGAAAATAGGCTGAATAACTTGGTTTACGTGGAGAACTAATAAAACCTCAAGATAAGAAGTTTGCACAATCTAATTTTGGCCACCAGCACCCGTTTGAATAGCAGAGGGTGTCCTGCATTGGGTTCCCTCTCTCATGGGTCTTAGAAGCCAGGGCAAGTAAGTAGACATGGTGAGCCTCCATTTCCCAGATGGGAATTCAGCCAGAAAATAGAGTAAGAAAAGACACGGGGGAACCAGTCTTTACAATGACTTTCCCATCCTCTATTGTTCGGAAAGGCCTTTTATACTTTTGATTGTACATAGAGATCAATGGATAATACAAAATTATGCAGGGTCAGTAGCCCTGACTCTTATCAAGACCAGGCTTTCTCTCTGCATACCTAGTTGTGTACACAAGTCTTAGGTGATTTACATCATCTTATGGGCAGAAGACCAATTAACATTTTACAGCCCTTTTCTGATAAGGGTCTGTTAACCAGAGAACTTATTTGTGTTGCTCTTCCCAAAGTCTGGTGCCACTCTCAGAAAGCACTAAATAAAGTTATATTCTTACATAGCAAGGACACAACAATTTATAACAATGAAAGAAGTACAGTGATTTATAACAAAGAGAAAAGTAATTAACTCAAAAGTCTAGTGTTGCTAACATCAAAACTGCTATATTCTTTTTTCTGTATCCCAATTACATTGATTAATATCCTTCAGGTGCCTAAAAGATAAAGAAAATGGAGGCCTGGCAGCAGTCATTGACTCAACAGTGAAACCTGTCACCAATATAATATTTAACTCTTTAGAAAAGGCTTTGTATCTTTAAGATGCTTTAAGCTTTGTGCCTCTCGCGGTTGGGGGGCTGTAAACAATTCACAAGTTGTAAAAGTCTGGGCAGACCGGTCAGGTAAGTTAGAAAGCTATCAGAGGGGTTTAAATTGAGACATTCTTTTTATATGCAGGAGACTGTTAACTGGAGCCCTAAGTTAATTCCTTTTAGAGGAAGGTGATCGGGGATGGCTTCCTGTTATGTCAGAAGAGTGGAAAGCACAGTACAATAAGGCAGGCAGACTCTAGTTTTTGTGGGTAGATGTTCAGGAAAACCCAGGGGGAACCTCTGAAGCCAGATCATGCCTTTGTGTATGTCTGGCTTCCTTCCTCATGATCTTAGCCACGGGAGGGATTCCTCACGCTGGCTCCCGAGAGTTGGACTTCTTATAATCAGTTTTTTGCATCTATTGATATATTACTGTGTATGGAGGTGGCAAGAACACACGGAAGAACTGTACAAAAAAGATCTTCATGACAAAGATAATCATGATGATGTGATCACTCATCTAGAGCCAACATCTTGGAATGTGAAGTCAAGTGAGCCTTAGAAAGCATCACTATGAACAAAGCTAGTGGAGGCGATGGAATTCCAATTGAGCTGTTTCAAATCCTGAAAGATGATGCTGTGAAAGTGCTGCACTCAATCTGCCAGCAAATTTGGAAAACTCAGCAGTGGCCACAGGACTGGAAAAGGTCCGTTTTCATTCCAATTCCAAAGAAAGGCAATGCCAAAGAATGCTCCAACTACCGCACAATTGCACTCATCTCACATGCTAGTAAAGTAATGCTCAAAATTCTCCAAGCCAGGCTTCAGCAATACGTGAACCGTGAACTTCCTGATGTTCAAGCTGGCTTTAGAAAAGGCAGAGGAACCAGAGATCAAATTGCCAACATCCGCTGGATCATGGAAAAAGCAAGAGAGTTCCAGAAAAACATCTACTTCTGCTTTAT
>SJYT01061134.1:0-12024 GCA_006410635.1 Cephalophus harveyi | reverse complement strand
CCTAAGAATATATTGATAAAGAACTGAATCATAATCATTTTTAAGAAACCATTTTCTTTATTGTGTATTGTTAAATTTTGTTTAATTCCCTTTTAAGTTATATATCTGAAAAGCATTCTCTATTTTTAAGCAGGTTATAGCAAAGTTTAAACATTATAAATACAATAATAAATCAAAAACAAAACTAGTATAATCAAAAAATAGCAATGAAAGCAGGATAATTCACAGATGAAATTCTCACTTGTTTTCATTTGTTCAGTGCTCAGAGAAGTGCACATGATAACTTTCATGTACATAGTTTGATGTCCCTGTGCTACAAGAATATTTACTTTTATATTTGGACATCTAAATTGGTACATCCTTTCTAAAAAGAAATTTAGCAATACAGATGAGGCATCCAAAAATTTTTATTCTATGACACAGTACTTCTCCCATTTATAGGAATCATTCCTATGAGGAGAAAATGAGAAATGAATGAATATCTATACCACTTTCAATAGTGTTATTTATACTACCTTTGATAAAACCAATCATATATGATGGATTATTGTACACTCATTAAAATATTAGTAGTATTTTAAAAACTAATTATGTTTATGACTTATATACTATAATATAAACCAGCACAGATACATTGCAAGTTTGTATATCAAAATACTACCACACAAGAGAATTGTGAAGATGCTTTATGTACTCCTTAGTTAACATCTTATTAAAGATATTGCAACACCATTATCTTACTAGCACTGGTCTTTCAAAGGACTAAATTATAAAGATATTATTTTAATGGGCTAAGAGCTGTCTCTTATACACATCTCTCCCAGCAACCTTGATTCCAGCTTGTCTTTCATTCAGCCTCACATTTTGCATGATGAACTCTGCATATAAGTTATATTTAAGTTATAGTTAAGCACATGACAATAAACAGCCTTGATGGTCTCCTTTCCCTATATGAAACCAGTTTGTTGTTCCATGTTCAGTTCTAACTGTTGCTTCCTGACCAGCGTACAGATTTCTCAAGAGGAAGGTCAGGAGGTATTGCATTCCATCTCTTGAAGAATTTCCCACATTTTTTTTTTGTGATCCATACAGTCAAAGGATTTGGCATAGTCAATAAAGCAGAAGTAGATGTTTTGCTGGAACTCTCTTGCATTTTTGATGATCCAGTGGATGATGGCAATTTTATCTCTGGTTTCTTTACCTTTTCTAAATCTGGCTTGAACATCTGGAAATTCATGGTTAACGTACTGTTGAAGTCTGGCTTGGAGAATTTTGAGCACTACTTTACTAGCATGTAAGATGAGTGAAATTGTGTGGTAGTTTGAGCATCCTTGGCATTTCCTTTCTTTAGGATTGGAATGAAAACTGAACTTTTCCCATCCTGTGGCCACTTCTGAGTTTTAGAAATTTGCTGGCATATTGAGTGCTGTGCTTTTACAGCATTATCTTTTAGGATTTGAAACAGCTCAACTGGAATTCCATCACTTCCACTAGTTTTGTTCATAGTGATTCTTCCTAAGGCCCTCTTGACTTCACATTCCAGGATGTCTGACTCTAGGTAAGTGATCACACCATCTTGATTATCTGGATCATGAAGATCTTTTTTTGTATAGTTCTTCTATGTATTCCTGCCACCTCTTCTTAATATCTCTGTTTCTGTTAGGTCCATACCATTTCTGACCTTTATTGTGCCCATCTTTGCATGAAATTTTCCTTTGTTATCTCTGATTTTATTGAAGAGATCTCTAGTCTTTCCCATTCTATTGTTTTCCTCTATTTCTTTGCACTGATCATTGAGGAAGGCTTTCTTGTCTCTTCTTGTTATTCTGTGGAACTCTGCATTCAAATGGGTATATCTTTCATTTTCTGTGCTGCCTTTCACTTGTCTTTTTTCACAGCTATTCATCAGGCCTCCTCAGACAGGCATTTTACTTTTTTGCATTTCTTTTTCTTGGGGATATTTTTAATCCCTGGTTTGTGTACAATGTCACAAACCTCCGTCCACAGTTCTTCAGGTACCCTGTCTACCAAATCTAATCCTTTGAATCTATTTGTCAATACAGAGAACCATTTGATATCAGAGTAATCCAAGTCTATGACTTGAACAATAATGCTAAAGAAGCTGAAGTTGCATAGTTCTATGAGGACTACAAGACCTTCTATAACTTACACCCAGAAAAGATGTCCTTTTCATTATAGGGGACTGGAATGCAAGAGTAGAAAGTCAAAAGATACCTGGAGTAGCAGGCACATTTGGCCTTAAAGTACAGAATGAATAAATACCCTCTTCCAACAACACAAGAGTAGACTCTACACATGGACATCACCAGATGGTCAATATTGAAATCGGATCGATTATGCTCTTTGCAGCCAAAGATGCAGAAGCTCTATACAGTTAGCAAAAAACAAGACTGTGAGCTGGCTATGGCCCAGATCATGAACTTCTTATTGCCAAATTCAGAATTAAATTGAAGTAAATAGGGAAAACCCCTAGACTGTTCAGGTATGACCTAGTTCAAATCCCTTATGATTATACAGTGGATGTGAGAAATAGATTCAAGGGAGTAGATCTGATATACGTGGAAATTTAGAATGTACTAAAGTCACAATGATCTATTTTTTCTTCTCTTTCTTTTCTTTTTTTTTGTCCTTTTTACTTCCACCTCTCTTCTCCTTTATTTCTCCTTCAAGGATCCCAGTTATACATACCACTTTAATGGTTTCACACCTGTCTGGTGCTTTGTATATGTAGCTCAGTCTATAAAGTGTCTGCCTGCAATGCAGGAGACCTGGGTTCAATCCCTGGGTGAGGAAGATCCCCTGGAGAAGGAAATAGCAATCTACTCCAGTATTCTTGCCTGGAGAATCCTATGGACAGAGAAGTCTGGCAGGCTACAGTTCATGGGGTCACAAGAATCAGACATGACTTAGCAACTAAACCACCATGTCTCTGTTTTGATTGGAAAAATATTTCTATGTCTTCAAGTTCATTCATTTTTTTTGATGATTTCTTATAATTATTTCCTTCAGAGTATTCTTTATCACATGCACAGTACTTTTCACCTAAAGAAATTAAATTTGGCCCCTGTGTGTATCTTAAGTCTCTCAATTGTTTAAACACATAGAGTAAATTTACAGTAACTTTCACATGTTTTTCTGAAAATTCTTTTATCTTTTTCAATTTTGATGTTCATCTAAGTGATATATCTCTTTATTATGTTTTGTACTTTTATGCTCCATGGTACACGTGCTAAAGTATTATTAAACTGCAAAGAGTATGAATTTTGCCTTGTTAGACTCTTTATTTTTATATTTTTATGCTTTTTTGGCTTTATTTCTGGGTAGTTTAAGTTTCTTGGAGCCTTTGATCCTTTGAGATCTTCCTGTTAAGAAAACTTAGGAAGGACCAGAACAGTGCTCCTTATAGATTTACTTATTCCCTGATATGAAGACAACCCCTCTTGTGTACTCTACCCCATGCCCAGTGAATTGTTAGGTTTTCCAGTCTGGCTGATGGAGCAGGAACTACTCCCAGCCCTGTAAATGTGACATTTTATCTGAATTATTCATGTGCATCTTTACTTGGTAGTTTATGCACATATTTATTGATTAGTACTCCAATGGTTACATGAAGGTGATTCTTTGCCAGTCATAATTATCTATGGAGATCTATCTTTTTTTTTCCCTCCCTCTACTAAGATCACACACACACACACACACACACACACACACACACACACACATACACATTTTGTTCTGGTGGTTTCAGGCCAGAGAATTAACTATTTTTAAAATTTTGTATATCTCATATAAGAAAAGATACAATGAAGTGTATCTAACAGTGAAAAATAAGTGAAACATTAGCATTGTATTTGTGTAACATTTAATTGTTAAATATAATGTAACAGTTCACTTGCTTTACATATTTTAAAGCTACTTTAGTCATGGGAAACTTCTAAGAAATATAGCAATGACACTTTCCACAAAATCATTGACTCTTAACATGGAAGTGAAGGTATTTTTGTTCAGTTTCTCATCCAGGTTGACTAAAATTCACTACTTTTTTTTCTTACAAATGGCCAGACAGCTTTTGCCTAAATGTATGCAAACTTACTGGGCTTCCCTTGTAGCTCAGCTGGCAAAGAATCTGCCTGCAGTGCAGGGGACCTCTGTTTGATTCCTGGGTCTGGAAATTCCTCTGGAGAAGGGATAGGCTACCCATTTCAGTGTTCTTGGCTTGGCCCTTGTGGCCCAGATGGTAAAGAATCCTTCTGCAATGGCAGAAACCTGGGTTCAATCCCTGGATTGGGAAGATCCCCAGAAGGAAGGCATGGCAATCCGTTACAGTATTCTTGCCTGGAGAATCCCCGTGGATAGCAGAGACTGACAGGCTCCTGTCCATGGAGTGGAAAAGAGTTGGACATAACTGAGCAACTAAGCACAGCACAGCACATAGAAATGCACTATTTCACTAGGCAGGTCATTGTAATGATGGAAAATTCTTCAAAATAGGCAGAAATGTGACTATATGACTGTAACTTCTATCCACTAGTCTTAGATCTGAAATATGTTTCAGTGAAGCCCAATCCATTTCTAAATAAATGTTGTAATAGTCAAAATATCAACACTGAAGTTAATGATTTAAAAGATATTTAAGGGATAATTGGGGAAAACAATATAAACTGTGTTATTTGTATTTTGTTCATATTAGAAAATGTTTTTCCTTTTTTAGAGATGCATGGTAAACTCCTTAGTGGTAAAATGTCATAACGTGGGCTACTTTCTTTAAAATAATCAATAAAATAAAGATAAATGTGTTTCTTTATCAGAAAATCTTTTAGCTATACTGTTGGACAGTATAGCTAAAAAAAATCTTTTATTTTCCCTTTTTAAGACTGATAAAAACTTTTTACCCAAAATATTAAGCTAATGGAGCCACATTTTAACAGTCAGCATTTGAAAGACACACGCTGCCGTTTACTCAAAATAGCAGTTTCTTGTCAGAGACTGTCACATGCAAAATACTTTTTGAATTGTGCACCTATTAGCATGAAGACAAAATGTTCTGCTTTTCATACATACACCAATTAAAAGAAATGGACAGATGGCATTTTTAAAATGAATTTTAATCCATTTTCCACATATGTAATTTCCATGCATTACAAAGTATTCTTGCTGTTCAGGCTTCATTTTACCCTGAAGGTAGATTTTCTGTTATAAAGTTTATTTTTGAGTTTAAGTGCAAATGAGTCTCTGTTTGGCTAAAAAATCAATCTAGAAATTGATGCCTGATGAAATAATGTATTTTTTAAATGTTTCCTTGTAAATTTCCTCCACTATCACCTTTTATCTAGTCTTTGTTTCCTCTGCTAAGTGAACCTTTCCTACATTATGTTTTATCTATTAAGTCATTTAATTTCAATTGTTGCCTATTACTTATGTAAAGTATATTGCTTAATTCCTTTCAAATGTGTTACTGTTTGGCTATCACAGTTGGGATAGTACTCATTATAATTCTTACAATTAAAGTTATCATTTCTCTGTTTCTGTTTGTTTCTTTGTTTTTATGCATCTACTAACTTTCAATATAACAGGGATCATCAGAAAAAAATTAAGGTGTTTAGCAAGGTGCAATTGTTAAGTCTAGACATTGAGGATTAAGAAAATCTGTTATTTTTTTATGTTTAAATTTTCTCAAATATTAAAAAGTAATTGTCATTCCGTTCCGTTCCGTTCAGTCGCTCAGTCGTGTCCGACTCTTTGCGTTGAGTGCTGAAGAATTGACACTTTTGAACTGTGGTGTTGGAGAAGACTTTTGAAAGTCCCTTGGATTGCAAAGAGATCCAACCAGTCCATCCTAAAAGAAATCAGTCCTGAATATTCATTGGAAGCACTGATGTTGAAGCTGAAACTCCAATACTTTGGCCACCTGATGTGAAGAACTGACTCATTTGAAAAGACCTTGATGCTGGGCAAGATTGAAGGCAGAAGGAGAATGGGGTGACAGAGGATGAGATGGTTGGATCGCATCACTGACTCCATGGACATGATTTTGAATAAGCTCCAGAAGTTAGTGATGGACAGGAAAGCCTGGCGTGCTGCAGTCCATGGGTAGAAAAGAGTCAGACACAACTGAGCAACTGAACTGAACTGATGATTCTGTTTTTATAGATTGTGCTTAGGAGTTCAGTCATGTGTTACTCTTTGCCAACCTGTGGACTGTAGCCCATCAGGCTCCTCTGTCCATGGGTATTCTCCAGACAAGAATACCGGAGTGGATTGTCATGCTCTCCCCCAATTTATAGATTATAGATCTAAATGTAAAAAATCCTACACAGTTTATAGAAATTATTGAGGTATAACTTTCTGATTTCTTAGTTAGGCAATGTTTTTATAAACAGGAAAATGTATTTACTATTCATAAAAGAAAATTAGATCTTTTTAAAATGAAGAACTCTTTCCTTCCAAAGAAACTACTAAACTGTCTCTTATACACATCTAGATGTGTATAAGAGACAGGGGTGAGTCTATGTAATTCAACCTCATAGGAAAACTATCATGTGTTCTTTAAGGGTGAAATGTCTATCTCAATTCAATAAAATCTGTTTTACTATAACATTGAAAATAACATTGAAATGCAAAATAAAATCATTGCCCTTTCCATGGAACTGTTTTCTGAAAGTGTTTCCCTTAGACATTTTTAGTACAAAATTATAATATTTATTAAATATATAATGTTGATACTATATGACTATATTATTATATACATTAATATAATAATTTCTAAATATTTATTATGTGCTAGGCACCCAATTCATCACTGTTTTTTAACTGACTGAATGATATATCATCATTGTAAAGTTTCAACTGAGACACCAGGACATAGAAGGTAATTACTAGCATAATAGCATTTTAATATTAGCTTATTAAAGGGACTGAGATATTTGTCAAACTAAAATTATACAAAAGTAAATGATCTTACCCCACTGTTTGTTTTTTTTTCTCATCTCACACTTTTTAAACATGTAGACTTTTAATTTTCATAAGAGGCTAAATTTCACTGAAACCATATATACACATTTCTTAGCAAAAAAAAAAAAAAAAGGTATGGCAGAAATTCTTCACCCTCATCTCATCTCAAGCCTAGGGAAGAGTCTTCAATAATACCACTCAATGAGTGTGACATTGCTTCCTACATCTTGGGCTAACAGGCTGATGTCAGATATGCTTAATAAATCTGTATACATGTGGCAGAATTGCTTCCTTGAGATAAAATCTTTGGTGTGGCATGTTCTCTAAGAGTTTGTCTAGATAAAACTCATTAGTATTTTACATGTACCATATGCAAGCCATGTTTGTGAAAGAGATCTGGTCTGGGATTGCTCCATATTCCCTCCAAGAGGATTACTTGGAGGGGAGATGAAACCCAGAAGAGATGTAGTTCTTTTGGAATTCCAAGTATGAAAGAGCTCTATGTGGCCATTCTCCCAAATTAGTCGGATAGCTTGTGAGAGACCACTGGTGATGATAGGGAAGGATTCATGATGGTACCTCACACACACAAAGAATTCATCTTTTAACCATCCATCAATCATGAGAAATATTAATACCATTTCACGATATTGCTATTTAAGTACAGACTTTGTTGTCACCAATGATTCCATTTTGTTTTGCTTTTTTTTTTGGTGGGGGGGTGGTGTGTGTGTCTCCACAATCACTACAGATGGTGACTGCAGCCACGAAATTAAAAGACACTTGCTCCTTGGAAGAAAAGCTATGACCAACCTAGATAGCATATTAAAAAGCAGAAACATTACTTTGTCAACAAAGTCTGTCTAGTCAAAGCTATGTTTTTTCAGTAGTCATATATGAATATGAGTTAAACTATAAAGACGGTTGAGTGCTGAAGAATTGACACTTTTGAACTGTGGTGTTGGAGAAGACTTTTGAAAGTCCCTTGGATTGCAAAGAGATCCAACCAGTCCATCCTAAAAGAAATCAGTCCTGAATATTCATTGGAAGCACTGATGTTGAAGCTGAAACTCCAATACTTTGGCCACCTGATGTGAAGAACTGACTCATTTGAAAAGACCTTGATGCTGGGCAAGATTGAAGGCAGAAGGAGAATGGGGTGACAGAGGATGAGATGGTTGGATCGCATCACTGACTCCATGGACATGATTTTGAATAAGCTCCAGAAGTTAGTGATGGACAGGAAAGCCTGGCGTGCTGCAGTCCATGGGTAGAAAAGAGTCAGACACAACTGAGCAACTGAACTGAACTGATGATTCTGTTTTTATAGATTGTGCTTAGGAGTTCAGTCGTGTGTTACTCTTTGCCAACCTGTGGACTGTAGCCCATCAGGCTCCTCTGTCCATGGGTATTCTCCAGACAAGAATACTGGAGTGGATTGTCATGCTCTCCCCCAATTTATAGATTATAGATCTAAATGTAAAAAATCCTACACAGTTTATAGAAATTATTGAGGTATAACTTTCTGATTTCTTAGTTAGGCAATGTTTTTATAAACAGGAAAATGTATTTACTATTCATAAAAGAAAATTAGATCTTTTTAAAATGAAGAACTCTTTCCTTCCAAAGAAACTACTAAAAGAGTGAAACAGCAAATCATATAATAAGAGAAAACTTTTGTAAAAATATGTATGGAAACAGATTTATATTCAGAATATACAAAAAAAAAACCTTCAAATTAGTAAGAAAGAGATAGAGTATCCACCTTAAAATGAGCAAAATTTTTCTGCCCATTTTTGATTGGTTGTGTTGTTGTTGTTGTACAAGCTATTTGTATATTTTGAAAACTTTAGCCTTATCAGTCACATCCTTCGCAAACATTTTCTCCCATTTTGTACGTTGTCTCCCTGTTTATGATTTACTTTGGTATGAAAAAGCTTTTAAGTTTGATTAGATCTCATTTGTAGGGTTTTTGTTGTTTTTTGGTTTTTGGTATGTGTTTGATTGTTGTGTTGTTTTTGTCGTTTGCCTTTTTTTCTACTGCTATGGGAAAACTTTAGCCTTATCAGTCACATCCTTCGCAAACATTTTCTCCCATTTTGTACGTTGTCTCCCTGTTTATGATTTACTTTGGTATGAAAAAGCTTTTAAGTTTGATTAGATCTCATTTGTAGGGTTTTTGTTGTTTTTTGGTTTTTGGTATGTGTTTGATTGTTGTGTTGTTTTTGTCGTTTGCCTTTTTTTCTACTGCTATGGGAGACTTACCTTAGAAAGTATTAGTATGATTTATGTCAGGGGATGTTTTGCCTATGATCTGTTGTAGGAGTTCTATGGTGGCATGTTTTATGTTTGTCTTTAAGCCACTTTGAATTTATTTTTGTGTACGGCATGAGGGTGTGTTCTCATTTTATTGATTAATATGCAGCTACCTAAATTTCCCAGTACTACTTGCTAAAGAGATTTTCTTTTTTCCCATTGTATATTCTTTCCTTTTTTGTTGAAGATCAGTTGCCCATAGGTATATGGGTTTATTTCTGGATTCTCTATTCTATTCTCTTGATCCATATGTCTGTTTTCAGGCCAGTACCACACTGTTTTGTTTACTGTATCTGTGTAGTGTTACCTGATGTCTAGGAGGGTTATGCCTCCTGCTTTGTTCTTTTTCCTCAGGATTGCCTTAGCACGTCTAGATTTCTCATCAGTTCAGTTCTGTCACCCGGTCGTGTCTGACTCTTTGAAACCCCATGGACTGCAGCATGCCAGGCCTCCAGGTCCATCACCAACTCCCAGAGCCTATCCAAACTCATGTCCATTGAGTCGGTGATGCCATCCAACCATCTCATTCTCTTTTGTCCCCTTCTCCTTCTGTCCTCAATCTTTCCCAGCATCAGGGTCTTTTTAAATGAGTCAGCTCTTCACATCAGGTGGCCTTATGGTTCTATATAAATTTTAGGATTATGTGTTCTAGTTCTATGAAAATTGGCAAGGCCAATTTGATAAGGATCATATTAAATCTGTAGATTGCTTTGGGAAATATGGCCATTTTAATCATATTAATTCTTCCATACCAAGAACATGGGATATCTTTCCATTTTTTGAATAATCTTTAAGTACTTTTATTGTTGTTTTATAGTTCTCACCATGTAAGTCTTTCATCTCCTTGATCAGGTTTATTCTTAAGCATTTTATTTTTGGGGTGCAATTTTAAAAGTTTTTTTTTAAACATTTTCTTTTTGATATTCCATTGTTAGTGCAAAGAAATGCAACAGATTTCTCTGTTAATGCTATATTCTGCTACCAGGCTAAATTTGTTTAATAGTTTTTTTTTGGAGTCCAAAGATTTTCTATATATGTGATCTTCATATAATCATAATTTTACTTCTTTCTTTCCAATTTGGATACTTATATTTTTATTGTCTGATTGCTGGGGTGAGAACTTCCAATATCATGTTTTATAGAAGAGGTAAGAGTGGGCATCCTTATCCTGTTTCAGATTTTAGCAGGAAGATTTTCAGCTTTTTATCATTGAATATTATCTTGGTTGTGGTTTCATCATAAATAGCTTTTATTTTGCTGTAGATGTGTTCCCTCTATACCTACTTTGGTATGACTTTTTATCACAAATGGATGTTGAATTTTATCAAACGCTTTTTCTGCATCAGTTGAGATGATGATGTGGTTTGTGTCATTTCTTCTTTTGATGTGGTGTATCACATTGTTTTGTGCTACTGAATCATCCTTGTAACACTGGGAT
Organism: Cephalophus harveyi; assembly: GCA_006410635.1. Taxonomy (NCBI): domain Eukaryota; kingdom Metazoa; phylum Chordata; class Mammalia; order Artiodactyla; family Bovidae; genus Cephalophus; species Cephalophus harveyi. The sequence goes on along the minus strand of SJYT01061134.1, from coordinate 1,298 downwards.
GAACCTAACTTGATTTTGGTTTATGCTCCTTTTTATGTTTTAGATTCAATTTGCAAATATTTTGTTGAGGATTTTTGTATCTATATTCATCTAATACATTGGCCTGTTATTTTCTTTGTTTTTTTGGGGGGATAGTGTTTTTACTTGGTTTTGTTATCAGGCTGATGGTGGCAGCATAGAATGACTTTGGGAGTGTTCCCTCCTAGTCAGTCTTTTGTAAGAGTTTAAGAAGGATCAGTGTAAATTCTGTGTATGTTTGGTATAATTCTCCAGTTAATATTGGCAGGTCACTATGCTTCAGAAACTCTTCAATTGTCTTGTTCAGACTTTCAAGGTTAACTTTCAAAGAAAAACATGTTAAATCATTTCAGATATTATACTTTCTAATATAATATAAGAAAGTATAGAAGATCAGACTCTATAGATTCTTTAACATTTAGACCCACAATACTAATATTGTCTTTTATCATGTGGTGCAGTGATGGTTTTTTGTAATGTTTGTAAAAAAATAAATATATGTTTTAGTCATATGTAAACAATACATTAAAAGGTTTATTGGAAAAGCAATCAGTCTAAAATATTTAGGAACAATGACAATAAAGAAGAGAATAAACAATTTGATTGTGCAGAAATTACTTGGTGAATAATCCCATATACCAATCAGAATTAAAGTTTAAAACTGATACAGTGATCATAACAAGAATCATAGGAGTGATAATCATAATACTGAATGCCTATTTCTTATTTCTGAAATATTTTAAATGAACAGTGCTCGTAGCTGGCTACCAGACAGATCCCCCAAGGTGGCAGTAATATTTAATTTTCCTCTGTCCAAATTACCCTCAAGAATGAACTCTTAACTACTAGGATAAATCCGTCTCCTATGGGCTCACTTATATGTAGCTTATATCATATGTAGCCTAACAAATACACACTTAAAAATTAAAAGCTAATAAAGGAATATATTTAAGAAAAGCTATTAAGACTAGAGATCTAGTTAGTTCTTCCTCTATCAACTAGGTAAATGATAGGCTCAATAAAAAAACAGAGTTAAAGAAAATATTTGCATCATAAGAACTGGCTGGTTTCATGTTCTTTTTAGCTTATGATGTAGAGCAAGAGATAAAATATATGTCATTGTTTTAAAAGCTAGTTTGTCAATAAAACATTTTAGATACAGTGTAAGGTAGATGTTACAGTATCAAATTCAGTGCAGTTCAGTCAAGTCGCTCAGTTCAGTTCAGTCACTCAGTCGTGTCCGACTCTTTGCGACCCCATGAATCTCAGCACGCCAGGCC
>SJYT01061123.1:211376-225206 GCA_006410635.1 Cephalophus harveyi | reverse complement strand
CTCCATACGAGTTGCGAGGGGCCCCTCGGGATTGCTGTCCAGTCAGGGTCGGGTCCTAGGTACTCGTCTGGAACTGCAGCCAGAACCTGAGGTTTCCTCTCCAGTGCTGACATGGATCTTGGGGTTCCTCTGGAGTCTCCACAAGAGAGTCAGGACTCTTCTCGTGTGGAGACATACATGTCCGTTTTCCTCCCAAGCTGTAGGAGCAATGTCATGCTTCCCTACGAATTGACACAGGGATCTGTGGCTTTCCCTCGAGGTGCCACAGGGCTGTCGCAGATGCCACCATGGTGTGATTTGATGTTCGGGGTGACCTTCGAGGCAGGGCAGGGAAATCAGGTTGATCTGGAGTGGACTGCAACATTTGGGGGTCTTTTGGATTGGTTGCATGACTCCTGGAATTCCTCTCGACTTTCCTGTTGAGAGTACGTCATCTTGCTGTGCGACGGGAAAGCCCGAATCCTTTCTTGACGAAGCAGGGAAGGGAACCCTCATCTGGAGTGGATGAGGGTGATAGGGGGCCCCTCTTGAGTTGTGGACGGAACTTCAGTGCTCCTCTCGAGTGGAGACGGGTATGTCGGGGAACTTCTTGAGTGTGCAGCAAGGGTGTGAANGAAAGCCCGAATCCTTTCTTGACGAAGCAGGGAAGGGAACCCTCATCTGGAGTGGATGAGGGTGATAGGGGGCCCCTCTTGAGTTGTGGACGGAACTTCAGTGCTCCTCTCGAGTGGAGACGGGTATGTCGGGGAACTTCTTGAGTGTGCAGCAAGGGTGTGAAGGACCCTTTGAGATTCAGAAGGAAAGGTGTGATTTATCTCAGGATGCCGCAGCAGAAAACGGCCTCATCTCTCCTGTAGGGGAGAACCTCCTGGTTTTTCTCGAGTTACGGCAGGTCCCTCTCGAGTTATGACGGGGACCTCAGGAACCCTCTCACGTGGCCTCAGGAAAGGCCATTCTCCGTGAGAGTCGAGAGGGGCCCCTCGGGATTCCTCTCCAGTTGGAGCTGGGCCCTAATTCCCCTCTCGAGCCGAAGCTGGAACTTGAGGTTTTCTCTCCAGTGCTGGCATGGATCTTGGGGTTCCTCTGGAGTCTCCCCAGGGGAGTCAGACCTCGTCTTCTGTGGTTACATGCATGTCCGCTTTCCTCCACAGCTGTAGCAGCAGTGTCAGGCTTCCCATCGAGTTGACCCATGGATCTCTGTCCTTCCCTCAAGATGCCACAGGGATGTGGCACGAGCCACCATGGTGTGAGGTGATATGCGGGTGACACTCGAGTAGTACAGGGAAATCAGGTTCATCTGGAGTGGAGTGAGTAATCTGGGAGAATTTTAGTATGATGGCACGCCCCCTGGAGATCTCGGCTTTCCTGTTGAGAGCACCACCACTTGAGATGTGACGTGAACAGGAAAAAAACCTTACACGACGAATCAGGGAAAGGGACCCTCATCTCGAGCTCACCAGGGGGAAACTGGGCTCTTCCTGAGCTGTGCCGGGCCCTTCGGTGTTCTTCCCACGTGGGGACAGGTATGTCGGGGAACTTCTTGAGTTGCAACAAGGTTGAGAAGGAATCTTGCGAGTTTCAAGAGGGAAGGTGTAATTTCCCTTGAGGCGCTGCAGCAGAAAAGGGCCTCATCTCGCCTGCAGGGGAGAACCTCCTGGTTTTTCTCGAGTTGCGGCAGGTCCATCTCGAGTTACGACGGGGACCACAGGGACCCGTTGGCGTGGCCTCAGGAATTCCAGTCTCCATGCGAGTTGCCAGGCGCCCCTCAGGATTCCTCTCCAGTCAGTGTCAGGTCCTAAGTCTTTGTCTGGAACTGCGGCCAGAACCTGAGGTTTCCTCTCCAGTACTGACATGGATCTTGGGGTTCCTCTGGAGTCTCCACAGGAGAGTCAGTACTCTTCTCGAGTGGAGACATACACGCCCGTTTTCCTGCCGAGCTGTAGCAGAAGTGTCAGTGTTCCCGACGAGTGGACACAGGGATCTGTGGCTTTCCCTCGAGGTGCCACAGGGCTGTTGCACGTGCCACCGTGGTGTGATTCGATGCTCAGGGTGCTTTTGAGACACTGCAGGGAAATCAGGTTCGTCTGGAGTGGACTGAGAAATTTGGGGTTCTTCTGGTGTGGGGGCACGACCCCTGGAGTTCCTCTCGACTTTCTTGTTGAGAGCATGTCCTCTTGTTATGCAACAGGAACGTCAGAATCCTTTCCCTATGAAGCAGGGAAAGGAACCCTCAAATGGATCGGAGGAGGGGGAAAGGAGGCTCCTCTTGAGTTGTGGTGGCACCCTCAGTGTTCCTCTCGAGTGGAGATGGGTATGTCAGGGAAATTTTTAGTTGCAGCAAAGGTGTGAAGGACCCTTTGAGGTTCAGGAGGGAAGACGTGATTTCTCTTGGGATGCCGCAGCAGAAAACTGCCTCATCTCGCCTGGAGGGGAGAACCTCCGGGTTTTTCTCGAGTTGCGGCAGGTCCCTCTCGAGTTACGACGGGGACCGCAGGTATCCTCTCGCGTGGCCTCAGGAAAGGCCAGTGTCTGTGCGAGTTGAGAGGGTCCCCTCAAGATTCCTTTCCAGTCGGTGCCAGTTCCTAAGTCTCCATCTGGAGCCAAAGCTGGAACCTGAGGTTTCCTCTCCAATGCTGGCTTGGATCTTGGGGTTCCTCTGGAGTCTCCCCAGGGGAGTCAGGCCTCGTCAACTGTGGTTACACGCATGTCCACTTTCCTTCGGAGCTGTAGCAGCAGTGTCAGGCTTCCTGTCGAGTTGACCCAGGGATCTCTGTCTTTCCCTCCAGATGCCACAGAGCTGTAGCACAAGCCTCCGTGGTGTGATTCGAAGCTCGGGGTGACCTTCGAGGCAGTGCAGGGAAATCACTTTCATCTGGAGTGGATGGAGACATCTATGGGACTTTTAGTATGTTGGGCTGACCCCAGGAGATCTCAGCTTTCCTGTTGAGAGCGCCACCTCTTGAGATGTGACAGGAATGGCGGGAATCCTTTCCCGACGAAGCAGGGAAAGGCACCCTCATCTCGAGCTCATGATGGGGAAACGGGGCTCATCCTGAGTTGTGCTGGGACCCTCGGTGTTCCTCCAATGTGGGGACGGGTATGTTGGGGAACTTCTTGAGTTGCAGCAAGGGTGGGAAGGACCCTTGCGAGGTTCAAGAGAGAAGGTGTGATTTCCCTCGAGACGTCGCAGCAGAAAAGTGCCTCATCTCGCCTGCAGGGGAGAACCTCCTGGTTTTTCTTGAGGTGCGGGAAGTCCCTTTCAATTTATGACGGGGACCTCAGTGACCCGCTGGCTTGTCCTCAATAAAGACCAGCCTCCATGCGAGTTGCGAGGGGCCCCTTGGGATTCCTCTCCAGTCATGTCAGTTCCTAAGTCCTTGGCTGGAACTGCGGTCAGAACCTGAGGTTTCCTCTCCAGTGCTGACATGGATCTTGGGGTTCCTCTGGAGTCTCCACAGGAGAGTCAGGACTCTTCTCGAGTGGAGACATACACGTCCGTTTTCCTCCCAAGCTGTAGGAGCAATATCAGACTTCCCTAGGAGTTAATACAGGGATCTGTGACTTTTCCTCAAGGTGCCACAGGGCTGTCGCACGTGCCACCGTGGTGTGATTCGATGCTCGGGGTTACCTTCGAGGCAGTGAAAGGAAATCAGGTTCATCTGGAGTAGACTGCGACATTTGGGGGTCTTTTGGTATGGTGGCATGAACCCTGGATTCCTATCGACTTTCCTGTTGAGAGCATGTCATCTTGCTGTGTGACAGGAAAGCCAGAATCCTTTCCCAACGAAGCAGGGAAGGGAAACCTCATCTGGAGCGGATGAGGGGGAAAGGGGGCCCCTCTTGAGGTGTGGTTGGACCCTCAGTGTTCCTCTCGATTGGAGACGGGTATGTCGGGGAACTTCTTGAGTGTGCAGCAAGGCTGTGTAGTATCCTTTGAGGTTCAGGAGGAAAGGAGTGATTTCTCTCTGGATGCCACAGCAGAAAACGGCCTCATCTCACCTGGAGGGGAGAACCTCCTGGTTTTTCTCGAGTTGCGGCAGGTCCCTCTCGAATTACCACAGGGACGTCAGGAACCCTCTCACGTGGCCTCAGGAAAGGCCATTCTCCATGCGAGTCAAAAGGGGCCCCTCGGGATTCCTCTCCAGTCAGTGCCGGGTCCTACGTCCCCATCTGGAGCCGAAGCTGGAAACTGAGGTTTCCTCTCCAGTGCTGGCACTGATCTTGGGGATCCTCTGGAGTCTCCACAGGGGAGTTAGGCCTTGTCTCCTGTGGTTACATGCACGTCCGCTTTCCTACCGAGCTGTAGCAGCAGTGTCAGGCTTCCTGACGAGTCGACACAGGGATGTATGGCTTTCCCCCGAGGTGCAACAGGGCTGTGACACGTGCCACCATGGTGTGATTCTATGCTCGGGGTGAATTTTGAGGCAGTGCAGGGAAATCAGGTTCGTCTGGAGTGGACTGAGACATTTGGGTGTCCTTTGGAATGGTGGCACGACCCCTGGAGTTCCTCTCGACTAGGGAGATCAGGTTCATCTGGAGTGGACTGAGACATTTGGGGGTCTTTTGAATGGTTGCACGACCCCTGGAGTTCCTCTTGACTTTCCTGTTCAGAGCACGTACTCTTGCTGTGTGACAGGAATGCCAGAATCCTTTCCCGATGAAGCAGGGAAAGGAACCCTCATCTGGAGCGCAGGAGGGGGAAAGGGGGCCCCTCTTGAGTTGTGGCATTACCCTCAGTGTTCCTTTCAAGTGGTGACGGGTATGTCAGGGAACTTCTTGAGTTGCAGCAAGGGTGTGAAGGACCCTTTGAGGTTCAGGAGGAAAGGCGTGATTTCTCTCGGGATGTCGCAGCAGAAAACAACCTCATCTTGCCTGCAGAAGAGAATTTCCTGGTTTTTCTCGAGTTGCGGCAGGTCCCTCTTGAGTTACGACAGGGACCTCAGGGACCCGCTCGCGTGGCCTAAGGAAAGACCAGTCTCTGTGCGAGTTGCGAAGGCCCCCTCAGGATTCCTCTCCAGTCAGTGCTGGATCCTAAGTCCCCATCTGGAGCTGAAGCTGGAACCTGAGGTTTCTCTCCACTGCTGGCATGGATTTTGGTGTTCCTCTGGAGTCTCACCAGGGGAGTCAGGCCTCGTTTCCTGTGGTTACATGCATGTCCGCTTTCCTCCCAAGCTGTAGCAGCATCTTCAGGATTCCCGACGGGTTGACACAGGGACCTGTGGCTTTCCTTTGAGGTGCCACAGGGCTGTCGCACATGCCATCATGGTGTGATTCGATGCTCGGGGTGACCTTCGAGGCAGGGCTGGGAAATCAGGTTCATCTGGAGTGGACTGAGACATTTGGGGGTCTTTTGGAATGGTGGCATGAACCCTGGACTTCCTCTCAACATTCCTGTTGAGAGCACGTCCTCTTGCTGTGCGACGGGAACGCCAGAATCCTTTCCCGGTGAGGCAGGGAAAGGAATGCTCATCTGGAGCAGAAGAGGGGAAAAGGGGGCAACTCTTGAGTTGTGGCGGGACCCTCAGTGTTCTTTTCAATTGGAGACGGGTATGTCAGGGCACTTCTTGAGTTGAAGCAAGGGCGTGAAGGACCCTTTGAGGTTCAGGAGGGAAAACGTGATTTCTCTCGGGATGCCACAGCAGAAAACGGCCTCAACTTGCCTGCAGGGGAGAACCTCCTGGTTTTTCTCGAGTTGCAGCAGGTCCCTCTCGAGTTATGACAGGGACCTCAGGGACCCGCTCGTGTGGCCTCAGGAAAGGCCAGTCTCCCTGCAAGTTGAGAGGGGCCCCTCGGGATTCCTCTGTCGGAGGAATCAGTGCCGGATCCTAAGTCCCCATCTGGAGCAGAAGCTGGAACCTGAGGTTTCCTCTCCAGTGCTGGCATGGATCTTGGGGTTCCACTGGAGTCAGTGCCGGATCCTAAGTCCCCGTCTGGAACAGAAGCTGGAACCTGAGGTTTCCTCTACAGTGCTGGCATGGATCTTGGGGTTCCACTGGAGACTCCCCAGGGGAGTCAGGCCTTGTCTCCTGTGGTTACATGCAAGTCCGCTTTCCTCCTGAGCTGTAGCAGCAATGTCAGGCTTCCTGTCGAGTTGACCCAGGGATCTCTGTCTTTCCCTCGAGATACAACAGGGCTGTCACGAGCCACCGTGGTGTGAGGCGGTACGCGGGTGACACTCGAGATAGTGCAGGGAAATCAGGTTCATCTGGAGTGGACTGAGACATCTGGAGACGTATAGTATTTTGGCACGATCCTTGGAGATCTCGGCTTTCCTGTTGAGAGCGCCGCCTCTTGAAATGCGACAGAATGGCAGGAATACTTTCCAATGAATCAGGGAAAGGAACCCTCATATCGAGCTCAAGAGGTGGAAACGGGGCTCCACTTGAGCTGTGCCGGGACCCTCGGTGTTCCTCCCACGTGGGGACAGCTATGTCTGGGAACTTCTTGAGTTGCAGCAAGGGTGGGAAGGACGCTTGTGAGGTTCAAGTGGGAAAGTGTGCTTTCCCTCGAGACGCCACAGCAGGAAAGGACCTCATCTCGCCTGCAGGGGAGAACCTCCTGGTTCTTCTCGAGTTGCGGCAGGTCCTTCTCGAGTTACGATGGGAATCTCAGGGACCCACTGGTATGGCCTCAGGAAAGACCAGTCTCCATGTGAAGTGCAAGGGGCCCTTCGGGATTTCTCTCCAGTATGTATCGGGTCCTAGGTCTTCATCGGGAACTGCGGCCAAAACCTGTGTTTTCCTCTCCACTGCTGACATGGATCTTGGGGTTCCTCTAGAGTCTCCACAGGAGGGTCAGGACTCTTCTCGAGTGGAGACATACACGTCCGTTTTCCTCCCGAGCTGTAGCAACAGTGTCAGGCTTTAAGATGGGTAGACACAGGGATCTGTGGCTTAACCTCGATGTGCCATAGGGCTGTCGCAAGTGCCACCATGGTGTGATTCGATTTTCGGGATGACCTTCGAGGCAGGGCAGTGAAATCAGTTTCATCTGGAGCAGACTGAGACATTTGGGGGTCTTTTGGAATGGTGGCAAGAACCCTGAAGTTCCTCTTGACTTTCCTGTTGAGAGCACGTCCTCTTGCTGTGCGACAGGAGTACAAGAATCCTTTCCCGACGAAGCAGGGAAAAGAACCCTCATGTGCAGTGGAGGAGTGGGAAAGGGGGCTCCTCTTGAGTTGCGGTGGGACCCTCTGTGTTCCTCTAAAGTGGAGACGAGAATGTCGGGGAACTTCTTGAGTTTCAGCAAGGGTGTGAAGTACCCTTTGAGGTTCAGGAGGGAAGGCATGATTTCTCTATGGATGCCGCAGCAGAAAACGGCCTCATCTCTCCTGGAGGGGAGAACCTCCTGGTTTTTCCCAGATTGCGGCAGGTCCCTCACAAGTTACGATGGGGACCTCAGGAGCCCGCTGGCATGGCGTCAGGAAAGGCCAATCTCCGTGTGAGTTGCAAGGGGCCCCTCGGGATTTCTCTCCAGTAAGTGTCGGGTCCTAGGTCTTCGTCGGGAACTGCGGCCAAAACCTGTGTTTTCCTCTCCACTGCTGACATAGATCTCGGGGTACCTCTAGAGTCTCCACAGGAGAGTCAGAACTCTTCTCGAGTGGAGACATACACGTCCGTTTTCCTCCCGAGCTGTAGTAACAGTGTCAGGCTTCAAGATGGGTAGACACAGGGATCTGTGGCCTAACCTCAATGTGCCATAGGGCTGTCACAAGTGACACCGTGGTGTGATTTGATGCTCGGGGTGACCTTCGAGGCAGGGCAGTGAAATCAGTTTCATCTGGAGCAGACTGAGACATTTGGGGGTCTTTTGGAATGGTGTCAAGAACCTTGGAGTTCCTCTCGACTTTCCTGTTGAGAGCACGTCCTCTTGCTGTGCAACGGGAGTACAAGAATCCTTTCCTGACGAAGAAGGGAAAAGAACCCTCATGTGGAGCGGAGGAGGGGGAAAGGGGGCTCCTCTTGAGTTGCGGTGGGACCCTCTGTGTTCCTCTGGAGTGGAGACGAGAATGTCAAGGAACTTCTTGAGTTTCAGCAAGGATGTGAAGTACCCTTTGAGGTTCAGGAGGGAAGGCATGATTTCTCTAGGGATGCCACAGCAGAAAATGGCCTCATCTCGCCTGGAGGGGAGAACTTCCTGGTTTTTCTCGAGTTGCGGCAGGTGCCTCTCAAGTTATGACGATGACCTCAGGGACCTGGTCACGTGGCCTCAGTAAAGGCCAGTCTCCGTGCGAGTTGAGAGGGGCCCCCCGGGATTCCTCTTCAGTCTGTGCCGGGTTCTAAGTCCCCATCTGGAGCCTAGTCTGTAACATGATATTTCCTCTCCAGTGCTGGCATGGATCTTGGGGTCCCTCTGGAGTCGCCTCAGGGGAGTCAGGCCTCGTCTCCTGTGGTTACATGCACGTCTGCTTTCCTCCCGTGCTGTAGCAGCAGTGTCAGTTTTCCCGTCGAGTTGACCCAGGAATCTCTGTCATTACCTCGAGATGCCACAGGGCTGTGGCATGAGACACTGTGGTGTGAGGAGATACGTGGGTGATATTCGAGACAGGGCAGGGAAATAAAGTTTCATCTGGAGTGGACTGAGACATCTGGGGGACTTTTAGTATGTTGGCATGACCCGTGGAGATCTCTGCATTCCTGTTGAGAGTGCCACCACTTGAGATGCGATGGGAACGGTGGGAATCCTTTCCCGACTAAGCAGTGAAAGGGAACCTCATATCGAGCTCGAGAGGGGGAAATGGAGCTCCTCCTGAGTTGTGCGGGGACCCTCGGTGTTCCTCCCATGTGCTGATGGGTATGTCAGGGAACTTCTTGAGTTGGAACAAGGGTGGGAAGGACCCTTGCGAGGTCCAAGAGGGAAGGCGTAATTTCCCTCGAGACGATGCAGCAGAAAAGGGCTTCCTCTCACCTGCAAGGGAGAACCTCCTGGTATTTTTCAAGTTGCGGCAAGTCCCCCTCGAATTACGACGGGGAACTCAGGGACCCACTTGCGTAGCCTCAGGAAAGACCAGTCTCCATTCGAATTGTGAGGGGCCCCTCGGGATTCCTCTCCAGTCAGTGTCGTGTCCTAGGTCCTCATCTGGAACTGTAGCCAGAACCTGAGGTTTCCTCTCCAGTGCTGACATGGATCTTGAGGTTCCTCTGGAGTCTCCACAGGAGAGTCAGGATTCTTCTCGAGTGGAGACATATACGTCAGTTTTCCTCCCGAGCTGTAGCAGCAGTGTCAGGCTTCCCGATGAGTTGACACAGGGATCTTTGGCTTTCCCTCGAAGTGTCACAAGGCTGTCGCATGTGCCACCATGGTGTGATTCGATGCTCGGGGTGACCTTCGAGGCAGGGCAGGGAAATCAGGTTGATCTGGAGTGGACTGAGACATTTCGGGGTCTTTTGGAATGGTGACACGTCCCCTGGAATTCCTCTCTACGTTCCTGTTGAGAGTGCCAACTCTTGAGATGCGACGGGAATGGCAGGAAACCTTTTCTGATGAAACAGGGAAAAGGACCCTCATCTCGAGTTCATGAGGGGGAAACGGAGTTCTTCCTGAGTTGTGCCGTGACCCTCGGTGTTCCTCCCTCATGCGGACGGGTATGTCGGGGAAGTTCTTGAGTTGAAGCAAGGATGTGACGGACCCTTTGAGGTTCAGGAGGGAAGGCGTGATTTCCCTCAAGACATCCCAGCAGAAAAGAGCTTCATCTTGCCTGGAGGGGAGAACCTCCTTGTTTTTCTCGAGTTGCGGCAGGTCCCTCTCGAGTTACAATGGGGACCTCAGGAAACCACTCGCGTGGCATCAGGAAAGGCCAGTCTCCATGCAAGTTGAGAGGGGGACCTCGGGATTCCTATCCAGTCGGTGCTGGGTCCTAATTCCACGTCTGGAGCCAAAGCTGGAACCTGAGTTTTCCTCTCCAGTGCTGGCATGGATCTTGGGTTCCTCTGGAGACTCCCAAGCAGAGTCAGGCCTCGTCTCCTGTGGTTACATGCACGTCCTCTTTCCCCCCGAGCTGTAGCAGCAGTGTCAGGCTTCCCATCAAGTTGACCCAGGGATCTCTGTCTTTCCCTTGAGATGCCATCGGGCTGTGGCATGAGCCACCGTGGTGTGAGGCCATACGGGAAAGACACTCGAGGTAGTGCAGGCATATCAGGTTCATATGGAGTGGACTGAGACATGTGGGGGACTTTTAGTATGTTGGCATGACCCCTGGAGATCTCGGCTTTCCTGTTGAGAGTGCCACCACTTGAGATGCCATGGGAATGGCAGGAATCCTTTCCTGACTAAACAGGGAAAGGGACCCTCATCTCGAGCTCACGAGGGGGAAATGGGGCTCCTCCTGAGTTGTGCCGGTACCCTAGGTGTTCTTCCCGCGTGAAGAGGGGTATGTCGGGGAACTGCTTCAGTTGCAGCAAGGGTGGGAAGGACCAATGCGAGGTTCAAGAGGGAAGTCATGATTTCCCTTGAGACGCCACAGCAGAAAAGGGCCTCATCTCGACTGCAGGGAGAACCTCCTGGTCTTTCTCAAGTTGCGGCAGGTCCCTCATGCGTTACGACGGGGACCTCAGGGACCTGCAGGCATGGCCTCAGGAAAGATCAGTCTCCATGCGAGTTGCGAGGGGCCCCCCAGGATTCCTCTCATCAGTGTCATGTCCTAGGTCTCCATCTGGAACTGCGGCCAGAACCTGAGGTTTCCTCTACAGTGCTGACATGGATCTTGGGGTTCCTCTGGAGTCTCTGTTGTGCCGGGACCCTCGGTGTTCCTCCTGTGTTGGGACGGGAAATTCGGGGAACTTCTTGAGTTGCAGCATTGATGGGAAGGACCCTTGCGAGGTTCAAGTGGGAAGGCATGATTTCCCTCGAGACTCCACAAGAGAAAAGGGCCAAATCTCGCCTGCAGGGAGATCCTCCTGGTTTTTCTCGATCTGTGCAGGTCCCTCTCGAGTTACAATGGGGACCTCAGGGACCCGCTGGCCTGGCCTCAGGAAAGACGAGTCTCCATGAGAGTTATGAGAGGCCCCTCGGGATTCCTCTCCAGTTGGTGCCAGGTCCTAAGTCCCCGTCTGGAGCCGAAGCTGGAACCTGAGATTTCCTCTCCAGTGCTGGCATGAATCTTTGAGTTCCTCTGGAGTCTCCACAGGAGAGTCAGGACTCTTCTCGAGTGGAGACATACAGGTCTGTTTTCCTCCTGAGCTGTAGCAGCAGTGTCAGGCTTCCTGACGAGTTGACACAGGGATCTGTGGCTTTCCCTCGAAGTGCCACAGGGCTGTAACACACGCCACTGTGGTATGATTCGAGCTCAGGGTGACCTTCGAGGCACGGTAGGGAGATCAGGTTCATCTGGAGTGGACTGAGACATTTGGGGGTCTTTTGAATGGTTGCACGACCCCTGGAGTTCCTCTTGACTTTCCTGTTCAGAGCACGTACTCTTGCTGTGTGACAGGAATGCCAGAATCCTTTCCCGACGAAGCAGGGAAAGGAACCCTCATCTGGAGCGCAGGAGGGGGAAAGGGGGCCCCTCTTGAGTTGTGGCATTACCCTCAGTGTTCCTTTCAAGTGGTGACGGGTATGTCAGGGAACTTCTTGAGTTGCAGCAAGGGTGTGAAGGACCCTTTGAGGTTCAGGAGGAAAGGCGTGATTTCTCTCTGGGAATGCCAGAATCCTTTCCCGATGCAGCAGGGAAAGGAACCCTCAACTGGAGAGGAGGAGGGGGAAAGGGGGCTCCTCTTGAGTTGTGGTGGGACACGCAATGTTCCTCTCGAGTGGAGACGGTCATGTCGGGGAACTTCTTGAATTGCAGCAAGGGTGTGAAGGACCCTTTGAGGTTCAGGAGGGAAGGCTTGATTTCTCTCGGGATGCCACAGTAGAAAATGGCCTCATCTGGCCTGCAGGGGAAAACCTCCTGGTTTTTCTTTAGTTGTAGTAGATCCCTCTCGAGTTACAACAGGGACCTCAGGGACCACTCGCGTGGCCTCAGGAAAGGCCAGTCTCCATGCAAGTTTGCGAGGGATCCCTCGGGCTTCCTCTCCAGTCGTTGCTGGGTCCTAAGTCCCCATCTGGAGCCGAAGCTGGAACCTGAGATTTCCTCTCCAGTGCTGGCATGGATCTTGGCGTTCCTCTTTAGTCTCCCCAGTTGAGTCAGGCCTCGTCTCCTGTGGTTACACGCACGTGCACTTTCCTCCTGAGCTGTAGCAGGAGTGTCAGGCTTCCTGTCGAGTTGACCCAGGGATCTCTGTCTTTCCCTCGAGATGCCACAGGGCTGTGACATGAGCCACCGTGGTGTGAGGTGATACGCGTGTGACACTCGAGGTAGTGCAGGGAAATCACTTTCATTTGCAGTGGACTGAGACATCTGGGGGAATTTTAGTATGTTGGCACGACCCCTGGAGATCTTGGCTATGCTGTTGAGAGTGCCACCTCTTGAGATGCGACAGGAATGGAGGGAATCCTTTCCCAACGATGCATGGAAAGGGTCCCTCATCTCGAGCTCACGGGGGGGAAACAGGGCTCCTCCTGAGTTATCCCAGGGCCCTCGGTGATCCTTCCACGTGGGGATGGGTATGTTGGGTAACTTCTTGTGTTGCAGCAAGGGTGGGAAGGACCCTTGCAAATTTCAAGAGGGAAGGCGTGATTTCCCTTGGGATGCCACAGCAGAAAACGGCCTCATCTCGCCTGGAGAGGAGAACCTCATGGTTTTTCTCGAGTTGCGGCATGTCCCTCTAGAGTTACGACGGGGACCACAGGGACCCACAGGCGTGGCCTCAGCAAAGACCAGTGTCCGTGCGAGTTGTGAGGGGCCCCTCGGGATTCCTCTCCAGTCAGTGTTGGGTCCTAGGTCCTCGTCTGGAACTGTGGCCAGAACCTGAGGTTCCTTCTCTAGTGCTGACATGGATCTTGGGGATCCTCTGGAGTCTCCACAGGAGAGTCAGGACTCTTCTCGATTGGAGAAATACACGTCCATTTTCCTCCCGAGCTGCAGCAATGTCAGGCTTCCCGACGAGTTGACACAGGGATCTGTGGCTTTCCCTCGAGGTGCTACAGGGCTTTCGCATGTGCCACCATGGTGTGATTCAGTGCTCGGGGTGAGCTTTGAGGCAGGGCAGGGAAATCAGGTTCATCTGGTGTGGACTGAAAAATTGGGGGTCTTTTGGAATGGTGGCACAAACCCTGGGGTTCCTCTCAACTTTCCTGTTGAGTGCACGTCCTCTTGCTGTGTGAAGGGAACACCAGAATCCTTTCACAATGAAGCAGGGAAAGGAACGCTCATCTGGAACAGAGGAGGGGGAAAGGGGGCTTCTCTTGAGTTGTGGTGGGACCCTCAGTGTTCCTCTCGAGTGGGGACGGGTATGTCGGGGAACTTCTTGAGTTACAGCAAGGGTGGGAAGGACCCTTGAGAGGTTCAAGAGGGAAGGCATGATTTCACTCGAGACACCACAGCAGAAAGTGGCCTCATCTCGTCTGCAAGGGAGAACCTCCTGGTTCTTCTCAAGATGCAGCATGTACCTCTCGCGATTGAGGTCGAATTCAGGGACCCGCTGGCATGGCCATAGGAAAGACCTGTCTCCATGCGAGATGCGAGGGGACCCTGGGAATTCCTCTCCAGTCAGTTTCGGGTCCTAGGTCCTCGTCTGGAACTGCGGCCAGAACCTGAGGTTTCCTCTCCAGTTCTGACATGGATCTTGGGATTCCTCTGGAATCTCCACAGGAGAGTCAGGACTCTTCTCGAGTGGTGACATACACGTCCGTTTTCCACCTGAGGTGTAGCAGCAGTGTCAGGCTTCCTGAAGAGTTGACACAGGAGTATGTAGCTTTCCCTCAGGGTGCCACAGGGCTGTCGCTCGTGCC